>ONZH01019142.1:0-76267 GCA_900303285.1 Rhinella marina
CGTACTTCCGCCTGCGGTCAAACGCCTGCGAGATGGACAGTTGTTGGGACGAGGAGTGTGAAGGTGCAGGCGAAGAGGCGGGGGAAGGGGAGGCTGAAGGAGAAGGCCCCAAAGTAGCCGAGGCAGAGGCAGATGTGGAGGTGTCCTGGCTGGAGGTCTGGACCGCAGTGGCAGCACACAACAAAGGGGAAGAGGCAGTGGCAGCAAGACCGGGCGCAGGTTGTATTGCGTTTGCTCTCTCCCACTCAGCCCAGTGCTTGAATTCCAAGTGACGCCGCATGCCTGAGGTGGTCATATTGCTCTTCTCAGAGCCCCTACTCAGTTTTGAGTGGCAGAGTGTGCAAACCGCGCTCAGTTTGTCATCCGCACAAACATTAAAATATCTCCACACCACAGAAGTACGAGGCCTCGATGGGGGAGCTTCGCGCGACTGGCCGCTGCCGGGAACAGCTTCGGCCCTGCTGGCTGTGGCCTCACTACTTTGTCTGGACTGTCCTCTGCCTGTGGACATCCCTCTGCCTGTGGACATCCCTCTGCCTGTGGACATCCCTCTGCCTGTGGACATCCCTCTGCCTCTTGCTGCCTTTTTCGGTGCTGCGCAGACCACCTCGCTGGACATCACCCCTGGCCAAGTGGGGTCGGTCATTTCGTCATCCACCACCTCCTCTTCCACTTCCTCACTCTGCTCCTCCTCCTGCCCACTGGACATTCCAACAGCCTCCCTTGATGGCAACTGCGTCTCATCATCATCATCGCTCATGATAACAGATGCTGGCTCAGGGTCCACATCAGCAGGAGATGGCGAAAACTCAAGTGGTTGGGCATCACTACAAACAAATTCCTCTGCTAGCTCCTGGGATTCTTCCGGCACATCTGAAAAAGGACCCGAAAAGAGCTCCTGGGAGGGGTCAATGGTGGGATGACTCTGTTGGCCAGGTGTGGAGGAAGGAGGGTCAGAGTGAGACTGTGAGGATGACTGGCTGGTGGACAACTGTGTGGAAGCGCTATCGGCTATCCATTGCACCACCTGTTCAACCTGCTCAGGCCTCAACAGCGGTGTAACCCGCCCCCTGCTTAACTGTCCCATAAAGGCAGGGATTCTGGATGAGCGGGATCCTGGCTGACCCTCACCAGCACGCATTGTATCCCCACTGGCTTCAACAAGGCCCCCAACAGCATTTCCGCGCCCCCGTCCTCGTCCACGTCCTATTCCGCTAGCCCCCCGCCGCATTTTTATTTTTTTTTTTGTTACAATATTTTGCCTTCACAGCCGTGAAATTAGTTTGCAAGAGAACGCACAGTACAGTTGCCAATTATAAGGCCTATATATTGTATATTTCAAGGTACACAGCCGTGTACTAAGTGATCAGACGGTGTGTATGAACACCAGGTATGAGAAATTACTTTGCAAGAGAACGCACAGTACAGTTGCCAATTATAAGGCCTATATATTGTATATTTCAAGGTACACAGCCGTGTACTAAGTGATCAGACGGTGTGTATGAACACCAGGTTTGAGAAATTACTTTGCAAGAGAACGCACAGTACAGTTGCCAATTATAAGGCCTATATATTGTATATTTCAAGGTACACAGCCGTGTACTAAGTGATCAGACGGTGTGTATGAACACCAGGTTTGAGAAATTACTTTGCAAGAGAACGCACAGTACAGTTGCCAATTATAAGGCCTATATATTGTATATTTCAAGGTACACAGCCGTGTACTAAGTGATCAGACGGTGTGTATGAACACCAGGTTTGAGAAATTACTTTGCAAGAGAACGCACAGTACAGTTGCCAATTGAAAGGCCTATATATTGTATATTTCAAGGTACACAGCCGTGTACTAAGTGATCAGATGGTGTGTATGAACACCAGGTATGAGAAATTACTTTGCAAGAGAACGCACAGTACAGTTGCCAATTATAATGCCTATATATTGTATATTTCAAGGTACACAGCCGTGTACTAACTGATCAGACGGTGTGTATGAACACCAGGTTTGAGAAATTACTTTGCAAGAGAACGCACAGTACAGTTGCCAATTATAAGGCCTATATATTGTATATTTCAAGGTACACAGCCGTGTACTAAGTGATCAGACGGTGTGTATGAACACCAGGTTTGAGAAATTACTTTGCAAGAGAACGCACAGTACAGTTGCCAATTGAAAGGCCTATATATTGTATATTTCAAGGTACACAGCCGTGTACTAAGTGATCAGACGGTGTGTATGAACACCAGGTATGAGAAATTACTTTGCAAGAGAACGCACAGTACAGTTGCCAATTATAATGCCTATATATTGTATATTTCAAGGTACACAGCCGTGTACTAAGTGATCAGACGGTGTGTATGAACACCAGGTTTGAGAAATTACTTTGCAAGAGAACGCACAGTACAGTTGCCAATTATAAGGCCTATATATTGTATATTTCAAGGTACACAGCCGTGTACTAAGTGATCAGACGGTGTGTATGAACACCAGGTTTGAGAAATTACTTTGCAAGAGAACGCACAGTACAGTTGCCAATTATAAGGCCTATATATTGTATATTTCAAGGTACACAGCCGTGTACTAAGTGATCAGACGGTGTGTATGAACACCAGGTTTGAGAAATTACTTTGCAAGAGAACGCACAGTACAGTTGCCAATTATAAGGCCTATATATTGTATATTTCAAGGTACACAGCCGTGTACTAAGTGATCAGACGGTGTGTATGAACACCAGGTATGAGAAATTACTTTGCAAGAGAACGCACAGTACAGTTGCCAATTATAAGGCCTATATATTGTATATTTCAAGGTACACAGCCGTGTACTAAGTGATCAGACGGTGTGTATGAACACCAGGTTTGAGAAATTACTTTGCAAGAGAACGCACAGTACAGTTGCCAATTGAAAGGCCTATATATTGTATATTTCAAGGTACACAGCCGTGTACTAAGTGATCAGACGGTGTGTATGAACACCAGGTTTGAGAAATTACTTTGCAAGAGAACGCACAGTACAGTTGCCAATTATAAGGCCTATATATTGTATATTTCAAGGTACACAGCCGTGTACTAAGTGATCAGACGGTGTGTATGAACACCAGGTTTGAGAAATTACTTTGCAAGAGAACGCACAGTACAGTTGCCAATTATAAGGCCTATATATTGTATATTTCAAGGTACACAGCCGTGTACTAAGTGATCAGACGGTGTGTATGAACACCAGGTTTGAGAAATTACTTTGCAAGAGAACGCACAGTACAGTTGCCAATTATAAGGCCTATATATTGTATATTTCAAGGTACACAGCCGTGTACTAAGTGATCAGACGGTGTGTATGAACACCAGGTTTGAGAAATTACTTTGCAAGAGAACGCACAGTACAGTTGCCAATTGAAAGGCCTATATATTTTATAGTTCAAGGTACACAGCAGTAGTGCCAAATATAGTTTGCTATGTAGCAGAGCACCTAATACACCACTAATGCCTCTCTCTGTCCCTACTCCAGCAGCTATCCCTGAATACGGCAGCCGTTCTCTGTAAAGTGTATCTTGTAGTAAAGCTATCACTGTACTGCACTATAGTAGCCCTGATAAGGGCTTTTAATCACGCTCCTGCCTGTCCAACAGCTAAAACCTGTCTCTCCCTTCTCCAGCCTCTGTCCCTGACTAAGTTCACGCAGCATATGCGAACGAGCAGGAAGAGCTGAGTTTTTAATATTCGAGGTCACATGGTTTTTCCAGCCAATGCATGTAGACGCCGTTTTCGCGCTGCCAGCGTGCTCAGCGTGCCTGTCATACCCCCCTGCATGGTGATTGGTGGAAAAAGAGCGCCAGGGAAGGTGGGAGGGGAAACGAATTCTAAGTGCGCCATCGCCGTTATACTCGAAAGAAATCGAGCACGCCGAATATCGTAGTATTCGATCGAATACCAGCTCGTATACCAGCTCATCTCTACTAATAATTTATATTTACTACAACGTTATACATGTTCTTATGTCAGCGATGTATTGGACTGGAGTATGGATTCCACAGCACACTTTACACATCAAGGCTGTTTTTAGAAAAAGCATTGCCCTGGGTAAAATTTAAAGTGGGGCCCCAAATCAAATATTACACAAACAACACACTAGCAAGTTTTCTGTATGCGTGCAATGCGTTTTGTCTTTTTGCTGGTAAAAAGGAAAGTCCTGCATGTTCCTAAAAACAGTGTGAACTCAGCATGACATAAATATATATTGCATAAAATGGGTGAGAAACAGTTGATGTAGCTGAGCTAAAATTAACTCTGATAACACATGGCATAGTGTTATCTCCTGCCATCTTGTGACAAAAGCCATTGAAAAAGTTAGTTAACCTTTTTGTGCCATTTTTTACTTAAACGGTTACCATAAATGTAACTGATGTTTTAGACTAATTCATCGTCAATAATTACCTAATATAATGTCAATTTCACATCAGCGTAAAATGGCTAGGGCAGCGCTAAAGCCGGCCCATTACAGCCGGTGACGTCACCAAACACACTGCCGGGCGGAAGCTTCCGCCCGGCAGTGTGTTATGTAAACAGAAGAGCACTTGCCCTGCGTGATCCAGCGTAGGGCAAGGGAGGGCATCAGAGCATGAGATGCTCCGATGCTAACACCAGGCAGGCTGCCTGGGTAAATTTAAGGGTACTTTACCGGAATACCCCTTTAACTCATTAACCACCAAGTTTAGTCTACTATGTTCACACCACTTTTTTGTCTCACATACTTTCCTGCTCCCTGCTGCTCCAGTCCTCCGCACTACCCCTGCTGCCTCCATCTTCCAGTTCCTGCGCTCATTGTGGACTGTGGTACCTAGGGCTCACCAATTAAATTAATTCTGGGGACCCACTGTATTATTTTCTCACACAGTGGCAGGCAATAGGGACTGAGAAGGCAGGTCCTAGATGAAAGCAGATTCTTCTGTACCTAGAGGTCATCTCAGCCACCTGATGCTTCTATAACAATAAACTGGGACTACTCTTAGGCCCCATTCAGACAACTGTGTACGTATACGGGCCCGTATACGGGCCATGAAAGCCCGGCCTGTGCTGCCCCAGAGGACGGGAGCGCACGGCGTCATTGGTCGCTATGACGCCGTGTGCTTCCTGAGGCCGCCGCCGTACAGTGAAACACTGTACACAGCGTGTAAAGAAGGTCAGATATAAAGCGAAATAATGGATAATCAAATCTATTTGGTAAGTTGCATGATGTGCCATTGAGAACTACATAAGGCATACTTCAGAACATGGGATAACCCCTTTAAGTAAGCTGCCCAGTTTTTATATGAACACACAGTAAGCTGTAGTGGTGCAGGCAGTGTACTATGCCATGTGCAGCTTGGGGTGCTCCTTGCTCAGGGGCTTCTGTGGGCCAGTCTACATCTCCCCTTGCTGCTCACAGGCACTGCTCCAGCCAATGACTTCAGCAGTGATGTCACTGGCTGGAGTGGTACACGTAACCATTGCCAGCTGGATGTAAACAGTGGGGGCAGCATGGAGGACTTAGGTGGAGAACTTAAGTTTGAATCTTCTGTTTCAGGAGACATGTCACCAGAAACCCCTTAAGGCTAGGGCTACGAATTTTGTGTGACTGTTGTGTTGCAGCCTGATGCAGTGAGACACCATTGACAATCACCATAAAAAATGCCGCACTAACTTTAAAGCTAACCTCTAGTCCAGGGGTCGTCAACCTCTGGCTGTTGTGAAACTATGACTCCTAATAATAATAATTGCTCTGCTCTTCTCAGAACTCCCATAGAAATTAATGAAGCATGCTGGGAATTGTAGTTTTACAACAGCTGGAGTGCCAAAGCTTGCTGATCCCTGCACTAGTCACTAGTACCTTCAGGGCATGATGACCTTAGATCTTGCTACTTGGTTGCTTTTTAACTAATCTCCGTTAGCACAGAGACACACTAGTCTGAGACACACCCCATGTCTTATTATTGGCGCAGGCTGCAGTTGCAGGGTGTGTGTCTCAGCTATAAAGTCACTGAGAAGCAAGATGTAATACCAGCTATTTATTTTCCTATCATTTTTGAGCTCTGACTATTTTAACCTATTGACCCACATGTGCAGAGCATAGTCAGTAACATAGTTTAATATGCCTAAGACGATCGTCTTGAGGTGCTGCAGTCCCAAAAGGGCTGCTGATCGAGGATCATGTGACCAGTTCTGTCCATTCACTTACCCTGAGAATGGACTGGGCATTTGCTAGTTCATATGTCTGTACTTAGTGTAAGTGAATGGAGGTCATCAACAGCCCTTTTGGGACCATAGCGAGCAAGCAGCTAACATGAACTAGCTGAATTGTATATGATGTTCTCAATATATATGTAGCTGTGGTCAAACCCTCAATAATCACATCCTTTAACATATATGTTTCCCTTCCCCCTAGGCCGTGTCACCCTCTGTGACCAAGATTATTACACTCCGGTAATAATAATATACCCATACTTATAATATAATAATAATAATAGTGCACTTCTAGGTTTAAGGTTAGGTTTAGGGTTAGGGTTGAAAATAGGGTTGGGCGTTGGGGTCGAGAATAGGGTCGGGGTTAGGGTTGAGAATAGTTTTAGGGTTAGGGTTGAGAAGGTAAGGGTTGAGATTAGGGTTAGAGTCGGGCTTAGGGTTGAGAATAGGGTTAGGGTCGGGGTTGGGGTTGAGAATAGGGTTAAGGTTGAGAATAGGGTTAGGGTTAGGGTTGAGAATAAGGTTAGGGTTAGGGTTAGGGTTAGGGTTGAGAATAGGGTTAGAGTTGAGAATAGGGTTAGGGTCGGGGTTAGGGTTAGGGTTGAGAATAGGGTTAGGGTTGAGAATAGGGTTAGGGTCGGGGTTAGGGTTGAGAATAGGGTTAAGGTTGAGAATAGGGTTAGGGTTGAGAATAAGGTTAGAGTCGGGGTTAGGGTTGAGAATAGGGTTAGAGTTGAGAATAGGGTTAGGGTCGGGGTTAGGGTTGAGAATAGGGTTAGGGTCGGGGTTAGGGTTGAGAATAGGGTTAGAAACGGGGTTAGGGTTGAGAATAGTGTTACGGTTGGGGTTAGGGTTGAGAATACGGTTAGGGTTGGGGTTAGGTTAGGGTTGAAAATAGGGTTAGGGTTAGGGGGGGTTAGGGTTAGGGTTGAGAATAGGGTTAGGGTTAGGATTGACAATAGGGTTGGGGTTAGGGTGTTAAATAGGAATGGGGTTGGGGTTAGGGTTAAGAATAGGTTTAGGGTTAGGGTTGAAAATCGATTTAGGGTTGGGGTTAGGGTTTAGAATAGGGTTGCGGGTTAGGGTTAGGATTGAGAATAGGGTTAGGGTTGGGGTTAGGGTTAGGGTTAAGAATAGGGTTAGGGTTGAAAATAGGGTTGGGGGTTGGGGTCGAGAATAGGGTCGGGGTTAGGGTTGAGAATAGTTTTAGGGTTAGGGTTAGGGTTGAGAAGGTTAGGGTTGAGCTTAGGGTTAGAGTCGGGGTTAGGGTTGAGAATAGGGTTAGGGTCGGGGTTAGGGTTACGGTTGAGAATAGGGTTAAGGTTGAGAATAGGGTTAGGGTTAGAATTGAGAATAGGGTTAGGGTCGGGGTTAGGGTTGAGAATAGGGTTAGGGTTAGGGTTGAGAATAAGGTTAGGGTTGAGAATAGGGTTAGGGTCAGGGTTAGGGTTAGGGTTAGGGTTAGGGTTGAGAATAGGGTTAGGGTTAGGATTGACAATAGGGTTGGGGTTAGGGTTTTAAATAGGAATGGGGTTGGGGTTAGGGTTGAAAATAGATTTAGGGTTGGGGTTAGGGTTTAGAATAGTGTTAGGGTTGAAAATAGATTGAGGGTTGTGGGTAAGGATTGAGATTAGGGTTAGGGTTGGGGTTAGGGTTGAGAATAGATTGAGGGTTGTGGGTTAGGGTTCAGAATAGAGTTAGGGTTGGTGTTAGGGTTACTGTTGTGGTTTGGTTCAGGTTAGGGTTAGGCTGGAGAATAGGTTTAGGGTTGGGGTTGAACGTAGGGTGGGAGTTAGGGTTAGGGTTGCGAATTAGGTTAGGGTCGGGGTTAGGTTTGAGAATAGGTTGAGGGATAGGGTTAGGGTTGAGAATAGGGTTAGGGTTGAAAATAGAGTTAGGGTTGGGTTTAGGGTTGAGAATAGTGTTAGGGTATTGGTTGGGGTTAGGGTTAGGGTTGAGAACAGGGTTAGGGTTAGGGTTGGGGTTAGGGTTAGGTATAGGGTTGAAAATAGAGCTAGGGTTGAGAAGAGTGTTAGGGTTTAGGTTGGGGTTAGGGTTAGGGTTGAGAATAGGGTTAGGGTTGTGGGTTAGGGTTGAGAATAGGGTTAGGTTTGGGGTTAGGGTTTAGGTTAGGTTTAGGGTTACTGTTAAGGTTGAATTAAGGGTTGGGTTTTGGATTAAGTTAGATTTAGGGTTATGGTTGGGGTTAGGGTTAGTGTTAGGGTAGAATTGTGTTAGGGTAAGTGGGGTTACGGTTAAGGTTGAGGTTAATTTGAGGTTTCTTGTAAAATTAGGGTTAAAGTTAGAGATTTTTGTGGTTAGGGTTGAGGTTATGGTTAGTGGGGTTTTTATTTTCGTCACGGTTTAGGTAAATGTTTTCATTATAGGAGAGGGGTTGTATCAAGTGTTTGTATGTAAGCGTAGCCTACTAGCCCTAATTGTAACTGTAGCCTCAACTATAGCCCTATACCTATCCAAAACTTTGCTTTCAACCCTAACCCTAACTCTCAACCTTATCCTCAACCGTAACCCTAAGCATAACCTCAACCCTAACCCCTAACCCTGTACTTATCCTCAACCCTAACCCTAACACTATACCTATCCTCAACCGTAACCCTAACCCTAGCCCTATACCTAACCCTATACCTATCCTCAACCCTAACCCTAGCCCTATACCTAACCCTATACCTATCCTCAACCCTAACCCTAACCTTATAACCCTCCTCAACCCTAACCTATGTTCAACCCTAACCATGTTAATCCTAACCCTACTTATTCTAACCCTAGCCCAAACCCTAACCCTACCCTAATGCTAACCCTAACCCTAACATCCTAACCCTATACCCCTCCTCAACCGTAACCTATCCTCAACCCTAACCCTAACCCTATACCTAATCCTATACCTAGCCTCAACCCTAACCCTAACCCTAACCCCTCCTAAACCCTAAACTATGTTTAACCCTAACCCTAAACCTAATACTCAACCCTCTACCTAACCCTAACCTTATACCCCTCCTCAACCTATCCTCAACCCTAACCCTATACCTATCCTCAACCCTAACCCTAACCTTATACCCCTCCTCAACCCTAACCTATCCTCAACCCTAACCCTAAGCATAACCCTACTTACACTAACCCTAACCCTCAACCTAACCCTAACCCTAACCCTAACCTTATACCCTCCTCAACCCTAACCCTAAGCAAACCCTACTTACACTAACCCTAACCCCTAACCCTAACCCTAACCCTAACCCCTAACCCTAACCCTAACCCTAACCCCTAACCCTAACCCCTAACCCTAACCCTAACCCTAACCCCTAACCCTAACCCTAACCCTACTTACACTAACCCTAACCCTCAACCCTAACCCTATCCTCAACCCTAACCTTATACCCCTCCTCAACCCTAACCTATCCTCAACCCTAACCCTTCTTACTCTAACCCTACCCTAACCCTAACCCTATCCTCAACCCTAACCCTAACCCTAACCCTAACCCTAACCCTAACCCTAACCCTAACCTTATACCCCTCCTCAACCCTAACCTATCCTGAACCCTAACCCTATACCCCTCCTCAACCCTAACCCTAAGCATAACCCTAATCCTACTTACTCTAACCCTAACCCTACCCTAACGCTAACCCTATCCCTAACACTCAACCCTAACCCTAATGTCTAACCCTAAATCTACTAACCCTAACCTAACCCTAACCCAAAAACTAACCTATCCTCAACCCTAACCCTAAGCATAACCCTAACACTCAACCCTAACCCCGAACCCTAAACTCAACTGTAAACCTAACCTCAACCCTAACCCTATACCTATCCTCAACCCTAACCCTATACCTGGGTTGGGGTTAGGGTTAGGGTTGAGGATAGGTATAGGGTTAAGGTCAGGGTTAGGGTTGGGTTAGGTTTACTCTAACCTCAACCCTAATCTCAACCCTAATATCAACCCTATACCAATCTTCAACCCTAACCCTACGAACCCTAACCTCAACCGAAACCTCACCCTTTCCCTAACGATAAACCTAACCTCAAAGCTAAACCAAATTCAATCTTAACCCTAATCCTAACCTCAAACCTCAATCCTAACCTTAACTCCTTAACTCCAACATCCCTAACCCAAACCCTACCCCAACCTTAACCCTAGTAATCCTAACCCCCTACTAACCCTACTAAACATGCGACACACACGACACACAACACACTACACACTCACACACAACATACAACACACGTGACAAACACAAGATAAACACTACACACACATAAACACAGACACACACACACCACACACCATTCACAACCACACAAGACGACGCAAGTAATCCACAGGGAAATTTCTCGGTGGGCCGATGTGTAGGAGCGCCACAAACTCTCCTTGGGGCCGCCAGCTGGGTACATAATGATATGATTCTCTCCTATGCACCTGTCCAGCAGCCACAGGTGTCCTCCTGAATTCAATTGTATCAGGACAGCAACACAGTTGAATACTGTGCAGCAGGTGGCAGTATGTGCTGCAATGTGGTATTTGATTCAGCTGGGGCCGTATATTGCTCCATGCTGGCCTTGCCAAATTATGTTGCCCGGCCTTCTGTCAGTTTGAACCTACCTACAACATGGGGCCACTTTTTAGTTTTTTTTTCCAGGGCCGCTTTTAGTTCCCAATCCGCCCTTGAATACACACAAACACAAACACAAGTCACACAAACACGAAGAAAAAATCAAGGGGAGAGCAGTACCACGTACCACCTTAATAGGTTATGTCCAAATAATCATCCTCCAGGGATGGATTTGTGCACGCAGTGGCCTCTAGCCCCACATATAGGACAAGAAAAAGTGAAACTGCAGTAGTTCCTGGATAACTGGGCCAACTTCTCTGTCGGCTACATGGGCTGCACCTCAATGGTGTTGGGGGAGAAGATGGCTAAAAGGCTGGAGGAGAACTACGGACTTGCTTTTTTGAAGTTTGGTATTTTTGTACCCTGAAGAAACACTCTATCTGTACAATCTTCCCCTCTTATAATGTAATTGCAGATAGAGTGTTTCTTCAGGGAGGTACTAAAATACCAAACTTCAAAAAAGCAAAATTTAGCCAACTAAGAGAGGCCATAGGCCTAAATAACTGGCCCAAAAATACATCCACAAAATGGGCAATTTTTAAAAACATCCTAAAATCTAATTGTGAGAGGTACATACCTTATGGGAATTAGAGATGAATGAATCTTCAAAAATTATCTTCGGCGAATAATCAACGAATTTTTAACAAGATTCGTTCTTAATACGAATTTATTCGGTCAAAGTTGCGTTAAAAAATAATTGTTGTTCTGCGCACAAATTACGAAGATACAGTCTAACCGTTATTAAAAGTACGCTACTGAACTGAATACCCATTAGCGTACAAAGTGTGTATGAATCCTTAGCGTACTATTGTCTCGCAATTGTGTCATATGCACGCACACACAAGGCTAGGCCGCGGTGTACAGTCTACAGAGGCAGTCCATATGAGCTAGAAAAGTAATTTACAAAAAACACCAAGTGCATACTGGTGCAGGTGCATTTATACGGAGACTTGATTACACTACATTGATTCTATTTATCTTCATCAGTCATTTAGGACAACATTGGGTCATTCAGAGATCCTCAATGAACTTCTGGAGTGAGTTTTCTGAACTGAAATTAAATGGGCCGAATAATTTTGCACTCCCAACTTTTTAGTTTTATTATTACAAAAAAAGTTTAAATGATCCAATAAATTTCGTTCCACTTCACAATTGTGACCCACTTGTTGATTCTTCACCAAAAATGTAAAATGTTATATCTTTTTGTTTGAAGCCTGAAATGTGGCAAAAGGTTGAAAAGTTCCAGGGGGCCGAATACTTTCGCATGGCACTGTATATGTACAATTACCATACCTAGTACCAACATGAGGGTTCCACCTATAAAAGAAGAGATGCGGAAGGAGCCATAGCATACAAAGACAGGTCCGAAACATGGTGTGGTGTAGAAGGCAAAGTTGTAGAAACCGCCAATTTAATACCCGGTGTAAATGTGCCATGTGAGGAAGAAAGCAACATGGGTGCCATGACAGCTTTCAGGGAGTGCACTGCACAACACAACATCCAGTGCAACACTCCACCTGAAAGGGAGGCCATACAGCAGTAGCCACCTGAGGGGGTAGGCCATATTCTGAAAGCCATGGTATGTAGAGCTAGTGTAAACACTCCATTCGAGGAGGGCTCACAGGAGTGGCCACAGAATCTAGTGTTAAACTTCGCCTGAGGAGGAGGCCATAAAGTAGTAGCCATGGTATGTACCAAATACTCCATCTAAGAAGGAGAGCTGGCCCTGGATATGGTATGCCGAGTCAGTGAAATGCATGACATGCTAATGGAAAGTAACCACAGGATTCTGTGCTAGTACAGATGCTCTCAGCCTTTAGTGCAATAGTGCAATTATTCTGGAACAGAATATAAAATGCCCAGTGGTAGTGATATTACTCCACTGGTGGAAGGGGTTAATGCAACAGAATTTACTACCAATGGTAGTACAATTACTCCTCCTATGAAAAGAGGGTAATACAACAGGCTGTACAGTGTCCAGTGGTAGTTCAAGTTAGGTCAATTCACAACTTCCCTACCTTCAAACGTGCTTCAAAAGCACATCTTTTCAGGCAAGCCTATCAAGCTTCCTAAAATGACCTTTCCCCGATTAAACCTCTCCCCCACCAACTCCCCTGGCCTAAACTCGATCCTCTAACAGTCCCAAACCCGAAGCAGGTCGGCCGGCACCACTCCACTTTCAGTATCAACTACCTTATGTGTCACTACCAATTCCTCATAGATTGTAAGCTGTTGCGAGCAGGTCCCTAATGTTTCAGTTGTATAATAGCCAGTTACTTTTGTTTTGTACATGAACCCTATGAATTTGTAAAGCGCTGCGGAATATGGTGGCGCTATATAAATAAATATTATTATAATTTATTATTATTAAGTGCTCCACCTATAGAAGGAGGGTAATGCGACAGGACATACAGTACCCAGCGGTAGTGCGATAATTCTGCCTATGGAAGGGGTAATGCTACAGAATGTACAGTAACTAGCGGTAGTGCCTGCGGAAGGGTTACAGCATGCAGTGGTAGTGCAATTATTCTGCCCATGTGGTGGACAAAGTTGATAAAGAAAAGTGTGGTAGGAGATACTACATACGGCGGTAGTACAAATACACCACCTGTAGAAGGGGTTACAACTATAACAGTCCTACGTACTGTGCACCAGGGGCTAAATGGGCCATTTTGTTTTTTTTTAATTTTCTTCTCTCCATGAGGTCTGGGGGCCAGGCTTCTGAACATAAGAGTGTAAAATTTTCACGCCTGGGGGACATTTTCTGCCTCCTGAAACCCAGCCTGGAAAATGTACTACACCACAACAGACCAATTAAACAAACACAGACTTTATTAATATCAATTCATAAAATTATAGAATATGTCAAGAATTTTAAATATAAAAAATGGATCACATATGTGGCGGCATAAAGCATATCTGTTGCTACTGCGGTCAATTCATATCAACAGGTAATAATTTACAAATAAACCAATAATAAGTCACTAGGCAATACATACCTCCCTTTGTGGGTGTATTGATAACCAGCCTGGAAGATGCGGCTGCAAAGCCAGGGACTCGTGTAGGTGTGAGCCACCCGTAAGAAGAACAGCCTCTGAACTGCCCAAGCCCAGGGGCCAAGGAAGGCCAGGGACAGGCATATTCAGCGGATAAATGCTGCGGCCACCCCAGGAACAGAGGCAACTGCTCGGAACAGCATCGGAGGGCCCCTTTAAGTGGCAGCGGCCAACGTTTTAGTCAAAAGACCTTGTTCATAGCCTTGTTGTCCTCTGTGCGGGTTTACATGGAGGATAACACAGAGGACAACAAGGCCGTGAACAAGGTCTTTTGACCGAAACATTGGCCACTGCCTCTTAAAATTTTTTGAATGGATACAATAAAAGTCTTCACTTTAACCGCAAGCTTCTGAGTGCCGTGGTAGCTATATAACCGCTTTATGTGAACCCTACCACAGAGCACCAAAACATACGACAGAAGTGCCGACCAACTCTATCTAACATATCTACTGATGACAGGGCCCGCCTGGGCCACACTATCACTGTGCAGATATGCAAGATACAGCAAGAGAAGGTGCAGCTGGTTGGAGCTTGCGATGTAACCACATTAAGATCACCTTTTTGGATGAGAAATTGGTGTTCCAACTGGAGAAGTGCAATCTTAGGAGAATCCACTAAAGAGAAGACTAGCCACTTGGGGTGGAGACATCCCCTGGAGGAAGGTGGTCCTTAACTGCCCAGATGAGATCGTGCATGACGGAAAACAGCCTGGCACTCTGACCTGATTCCAAATCGGAGTCGGAGGTGTCCCCAACAGGGTGGAAAGAACCCAAGGTGTTTCCGCCATTGGTAGCCCTGTTCTAAGAAGGACTCAGGACTTTGAGGATGAGCGAGACCTATGAAGGGAGGCCCTTTGTCACTAATGGGACCTGCCCCTGGATATAAAGCAGGGCATGAAACAACAGATTCCCTAGGATGGACCTATGCTGCTGAAATGTGGGCAGAACAAGTGTTATTTTCCTATGATCTGGTCAATGTGCTTCTTTTATTAGTCAGTGTGTGTTGTATTACATAGTGGGGGTTGTAATGATTAGAGATGAGCGAATCTATTCGCCGCTTCGTAGATTCGTTCCTACTTTTCCTACTCCGAAGCAAATCCGGATTTATTCAGATTCGCTTTGTATTATTCGTAAATGTTCTTAAAATTTTGAACGCTAACGCTACGTACGCATTCTTCTTGCCCCCCCGCCCCCAGAAGCGGGAAGATGACGATACTCCCCCTCAAGAGCGGGAAAGTGAAGATACACCCCCCTCAGAAGCGGGAAAAACCAGCCCGGCCCACCGGGAAGTAACTATTTGCATGTATAGGGAGTAAAGAATCCTCCCTCATTACTCCGCCCTCCTCTCCAGTTCAAGCCAGCGGTGAACAAGATACCACAGCATGACGAAACAACTGCGACCAAAGTGGGGAGAGATGGTGTTTGGTAGCGAGTACCCCGAACTACCGGCTGCTCCAGAGATCAGTGTCACAATTGGCCAAGAGAATCCCACCGGCTCCTGAGGTGTTCCCCGTGCCGGCTGCTGCGGTGGAGGCAGCTGGAGCGTCCACTCCCCCGCCCAGGAGGAGAACAACAACACCTTCCATGTGGCAGAATCCCATTGTGTCTCCATCAGTGACGGCCCACGCCGAGACCCTATGGGACTACAAGAATGTGGTGGAGGACTTGGGTCATCCAATTACTGGACCATCCGAGTCCGGGAGACCCTACACTGGAACGGCGTAAGGGAACCGTCCTATGGTTTTCAGTGGAGCGAAGCTGTGGCTTCCTTACGGACGACGAGGACGGCAAGGAGTACTTTGTGGGCCGCAGGTCTGTGAAACGGTCGTACCTGCCCCAACCCCGTCACAGCCTGGGGGATCAGGTGGAATATACCCCGATGGCATCCTTGAAAGGCCCCTTTGCTACCGGGGTTACCTTATGGTCTAAGCCCCTGGTACCTGCATCACCACCAGAAGTTTGTTCGGAGGAACCAGCAGGCGCAGGACACGTGCGCTGCCTACAGGAGTCACCAGATGGCACCCTCTGTTTCGGGAAGAAGCCACAGCCTCTGATCCCTAGATCGCCACCACCAGCACCACCACAGTCCTTGCACCTGGGTCATCTGACAACATCATCCTTTACTTTCCAGTCCACGGTGATCCTGTACCAACTGTCATGGAAAATAAAGTCAGCAGCAGCCAGGGGAGCTGGCGGTTCTTCCCTGGGTGCAACCTTGCTGAACCGCTGCAGCCAGAAGTCCTTACTCCTGCTGTCCCGGCAGGAGTATCCGGAAAAGTGAAGGCGCAAGTGACTGCAGCACTCACCAGTGGGACCACCACCCGGTCAAGTCCCACTTCTGGCAGAAGAGGGCAGTGGAGCTCAACCACGGCAGCCAGCTTGGCCTACAAGAGGCAGGAGCGTCCTCTAATGTCATTCAGCAGCAGTTCCAGCGAGGAGGACTTCAGGTCCCTCATCTGAGGAACCCTTCTACTGGCTCTGGACCTATGGGAGCCACAACATGGACTGCACCTGAAGGGTGAGAGCTAGTTGGCACTTGTTTTTAGTTTATGTTGTTTTTATTGTCTCCTGTTTGACTCTCACCCAGATGGATATGGCTTGTCAGGACTCTCCCCCCATTCTGCAGAAAATTCCCAGTTGCACCTAAGCGCGCCTATTTTCCTTTTTCCCCCCTTCTCAGGTTATTTGGGAGCCCCCTTTGCAAAAAGGGGTTCTCTATTTGCTGCTATTTTATATTATCCATGTGGATTACACGTTACCTGTTTGGATTACAAAATTACCTCACGTGGATTACAATTTAATTTTGGACTGTGTTCAAGTGTTTTATGCCAAGCAACCATGAGGAGAGACTCAAACATATATCTGAGCCTATTATGCTTGCAAATGTGAAATTAATTGCACTAAAATGTTTTCATAATTATGTCTTTGCTGTATTTTAGCATAGCACTAATGTTTTTACAGGTTCAGCAACGTTCAAGCACTTTAGCCCATTGTGTGTATTCTTTTTCAGGTACGGCAATGTGTCCTATTACGCACTTATTGTATGGTGTTTTTAGTAAATTATGCACTTAGCCGGATAGCGAACAGTGAGCACCTTACTTTTCTACCTCATATGGACTGCCGCTGAGGGCTGTATGCCGCGGCATAGCCTCGTGCGTATGACGCAATCGCGAGTCAATAGTACGCTAAGGATTAGTACGCACTTTGTGCTTATGCATTCAGTTCAGTAGCGTACTTTTAACAACGCTTAGACTGTATGTCCATAATTTGTGCAGTAATGTTCGCAAAACGATTATTTTAACGCAAATTTGACTGAATAAATTCGTATTAAGAATGAATCTTGTCATAAATTCGTCGATTATTCACCAAAGCAAATTTTTGATGATTCGCTCATCTCTAGTAGTGATGTTTTTCACATCTCCCTGGTACCAGTGATAAGGTATGCTGATGACCTCTGTACCCCCAGGAAATGTTATGTTTGGGATCTCAACACTTTTACAGGTGTCTGGTCATTGGTTCAAAGCATTCCTCTCCGTGGAGGGTAGTTAAACACGGCCCCTTCTAGTGATAGTACAGACAGGGAAGGGACGGATGTGTTTTCTGGATATCTCTGAGACTGGGGGTTGTAGTCAGATGTTCAGAGGTGTGAGAAAAAGCTGATATGTTCTCTCCTGAATATTTTTAACTTTACCTGCAACTTTATGTGTGACCTCTAAAAAAAACCTTCTAATGCTCCTAATGCTCAGTGCCTATCTTTGTCGGTCACAAGACGATTTTGTGACATTTTGGTTGGCAGCAGTGGGATTGAAGCACTGAGCAGGATGAGGAGACAAAAACTTGAGGAGCTAACAGTGGGCACCCTGTGGAAGTGGTGCAGGAGTCATGGGATTGTTCCAGATGGAAAGAAGTCTGAACCCATTGATTTCCTGATACTACTTCTGGTCCAGGAACAAGATGTCGCCGACTCCTCATCCACAGTGGTCAGAGAAACATGTCCACATCGATCAGTCTCCATTGAAGAGCCAGATACAGACCTTGTGGAGTAATTGTTTAACCAAAGGATGAAAATGCTCAGTTGAGATTTAAGTACCAACCAGAGGATGGAGCTGATGAAACTTGCCTATGAGCACCAGGGGATCAATGGAGACCTTGGCTCTCGGTACATTATCAAGTTGTCTGCTGCATTCCCCACCTTTCAGGATGGCAAGGATGACATTGATGCATATCTGGAAATCTTTGTGAATATGTGTAAGTCTCACCGTATTGCAGAAGAGGACTGGACACGTCTACCGGCCGGGAAACTTACATGTAGGACGAATTCCACCTTTGACACCCTTTCAGAGGAACAGCAGTTGGACTATGCCGAAGTTAAGGGGGCATTGTTAGCACATTATGCCATCACCCCGGAATAATATAGAGTTTCCGTAATCGACTAAAAGGGACCCATGACACCTATTTGGAGTTTAGCAATAAGCATGTCCCAAGACCAGTGGCTGTGGGGCAGAGACTTTTGAGGACCTCCGCCAGTTATTTCTGAAGGAGCAGTTCCTGGAAAGGTGTCCAAGTAGGGACTAGGGAGTGGGTGATGGATCAGGAACCCCAAACATTGGAGGAGGCAGCCTGCCTTGCAGATAGGTATGTGGAAAGTCGGTCCACAAATCAGAGAAGCTTAGCGCCAACTACTAGAACAACAGCCAAGTTTAATGACCACACCACCCTGGGGGCCTCCTCCCAACTTCATCAGGCTTCCCGTAAATCTGCAATGGCTTCTGCTGACACAGGGACCTGTTATAAATAGGACTCCCTAGGAAATCTGAAAGCAGCTTGTCGAGACGCCACCTCTGGTTCCACCCATCACAAGAGCTCCAGTGGTATACCCAATTGCTTCAGTCAGTCAGGAAGGGATGGGCAGCTGGACATCTCATGGAAGATTGAGTATGTGGTGAAGCAAATCCACTGGACTGACACCGAAAAGAGGAGAAATCACAAAGTTTTGGTACAGGTGATTGGACAACAATTGGTTAACGGGCTTCTTTTATTAGTCAGTGTGTGTTGTATTTAGAGTTGAGCGAACGTGCTCGTAATGAGCACTGTACTGCTCGGATCCCCTGCGCTCCCATGGGCGCAGCCATCCGGATCCGTGCTCCTCACCCGACGGATCCGGATGCCTGCGCCCATGCGAGCGCAGGGGATCCGAGCAGTACAGTGCTCGTTACGAGCACGTTCGCTCAACTCTAGATGTATTACATAGTGGGTTTTGTAATGATGTTCTTCATATCTCCCTGGTACCAAACATAAGGTATGCTGATGACTTCTGTATCCTTCGGGAAATGTTAGGTTTGGGAACTCTACATTTCTACAGGGGTGTAGCCGCGCTTCAAAGCATTCCTCTCTGCAGGGGTAGTGATACCCATCCCCTGCTAGTAATAGAACAGACAGGGGAGGGGCAGATGTGTTTTCTGGATATCTCTGAGACTGGGGATAGTAGTCAGATGTTGAGAGGTGTGAGAACAAGCTGGAGTTCCTTCAATATGGGAACTTGGAATATCTGTAACTTTACCTGCAACTTCATATGTGACCTCCATTACACTGCTCATTGGTGGAAACGCCTATTGCTCAGTGCCTATCTTTGTCGGTCACAAGCCGATTTCGTGACAAGTGCCCATAGGCCCAACAATAACCAAGAAATGGTGCCTTGGGCCAGGGTGAGGGAAGAGACCCATTCAGGAGGGACAAACGCATGTACCGTGGAGTCTGGGGCATGCTAAGGGGGCCTAGGAGCAAGGCACAGACCACAGGCAGGTTCAGGCTGCCTGTACAGCAACCCCACACCACAGTGGAAGCATGCAGCAATCCTGGGGAAAGTCATCCCACGCTCCCACCATGACGAAGTTACCACACAGAGGCTAGCCTACCGAACCCTGGGGAAGGGGAGGATGAGAGACCTCTGAAGACTGAGATGCACCCTCTCAGGAGAGAAGCATCTCCCACAGCAAATGCTACATTGGACCAGAATTGAACAGCCCTCCTGATGTCCACGAGGAAAAGCAGGGCCCACTGAAAAAGCCTGGGAAGCCAGAAAAGGGGGATGAAGTGCTGCCTAGCCCTGCCAAAAGCTGGGAACTAGAGAAGATGAGGCAGCCTCTCGGGCTGATTCTGCAGGGTGCTGAGAGGAGGGGATATCCATCAAAAAAGGTATGGCTGAGGGGGAAGGCAAGGGGAGGGTGGGGGTATCAACCACAAATTAGGGAAAAAGTGTTCCATATAGAGGCACTGGGGAATAAGCACTATCGGTGTGGCCTTGTCCCATTAGAAGCTGGGTACTAGAGTAGAAAAGGAGGAAGAGAAACACGGGAGGGGGCCCCAATGGAGAGTAAGGGAAGGAAGGCTAGGGAGACCCTAACCAAGTGGGAAAGGGAGGAGAAGGGGGAAAACACACCTTCAGCATTCCACTGCAGATGCAGTAAGAGATGATGACTGGTGAGGCACCGAGGTACATGTCTGCAGGTTCCTGCTAACTTGAAGAACCCATGTTGCAGTTAAAAAAACTGCACAGTGTGAAAAAAAAGAAAAAGTAAAAATAGCAAGACCTCCAGAAAAAAAAGGCAGGTCATGTCTGCCTCCTTCAGACCCTAGACAAACTAATCAAGCTAGTGTCTGTGGAGAGGGTAAGCCAATTTATTTTCCATTTCTAGTGTCAGCTGGGTGTATACACATGGTGCTGTGTCCTCCAATGACATGTCTGTCACCAGAATATCAACTTCTGCGTTGCTTACATAATGCTGTATCATTATGGCCCAGGCCCCTCATCGCCTTCCGCTTACATAACTCCCCCCTAACCCCTCGTCTGGCCTGCCTTGTAATCCCTGGAGATGCTGTGCTTGTGCAGTTCACTGCCGGGCATGCCACTGTTCTGACCACTGTGGGCATTGGCATCACTACCAGCAGTGCGCATGCACCAGCTAATGGCATTCTACTAGCCAGGCCCGACGGTGAACTGCACACGGGCAGGATTTCTGCCACTCAACAGCATGACACAGGGATTACAGGGTGGGCCAGAAGAGGGGTTAGGGAGGAGTTAAGCACACAGAAAGCAGAGTGGCCTGGGCACTTACTGCCTGAACGCCTCGCCTGGGCACTTGTGAGCCCTCATTTGCCTATCATTAGAAACTGTGTTTTTGCTGTTTATGAACATCAAGAAAAAAGAAAGATACCATTTAAATCATGTTTATTTGTGCTACTGCTTTATATAAGAAGCGCAGAAGGTGATATTTTGGCGACAGACTCCCTTGCACGTCTTCGGTTAAGCATTGACCTACGTAATATGCAAATAAATCGACAAAGGAGGACAGTTCACAGACTTGAACTGAATTGATCTACACTGTGTACAGATTTCAATATAGTAACGTGGGACAACAACATTTATGTCCGCAAAAGATTTCATTATTCATCTGGGGACCTGATCCCATTTTTTACTTTAAAATAAAGGCTCATGCCCACAAACTTTTTTTTTTTGCGGTAGAACCATTCAGTTCAATGGTGACGCAAAAAACGGAAACGACACAGTGAGCATTCCGTGTCCGTATGTCCGTTCCACAAAAAAAATAGCACTTGTTCTATTATTTTCTGCACTACGGACAAGGATAGGACTGTTCTTTTACGCAAAATGCGGAATGCACACTGGCGGTATCCATGACTCCCTTTAACATGAGAAACTGTCAGAAGCTTTGTTCAACCTGATGAACTTGTATTTACGGGAGGGGGGGGGGGATTATCCAGCCCTCGTCCTAGGTCAATGTATTGAGCCTGGTGACATGTCTTGTTGGGTTTGGACACAGATAATGCATGTGTTCCATCACTAGGCTATGGTGTCCTTGATATCATATGAGAAAAAATATAAACCACAAATGTTATACCACACAAGCTAAAGTTCATTTTTATAAGTTTTATTTGCACTTTTTCTTTTCACAGAAAGTTTAGCTGCATATTTTTGTTTGCATTCACGCAAATTTCAGTTCCGCCAACTGATGATCTCGTCTGACGGCTTGCTTTTTTTTTTTTTTTTTTTTAATCCGTTTCATTTTTTTTAGTATTTTCTTGTATTTCATTTTATTTTAAAACAAGTCCATCAAGGAAAGCTCTAAACCCTCCTAACCCCACCTTCTTCTCCCCTCCCCCAATCCATCCCATAATGCATACGTGGCACTTGGGCACACAACATTGCCTGGAGGACCCCTTCACCCCTCAAACATGAGGACAATGTGGCACTGTGGGGGATTGGGGCAGCGGTACACTTCTGGCACGGTTTGCTCATTGAGGTTCTTACTACTGTGGAACATTCTTATAGAAACCACAGCGCTACAGGGAACATTTGCCTCTGACCAGAAGTGAAAGGGTTTTACTTTTATGATATTTCCCAGTTCTTTACATTATCTTCAGCACACGTTACATAGGGACGCCATCCACAAAGCTTTCGGGTCTGTCTTTCCTCTTGCTTTGCGTCCCCCATTTGGCATCACACACTATGGGGTATAGAAGCCAATCCACAATGGTTCTCTGTTCGGAAGGTGCCGTCTTAGTGGCCTGGGTAACCTGACTTCACTGAGAAGAAGCAAGAAAAGGACATGATGCATAAAGAACAGGCTACTAATTATCACATGTACTGGAATCAGTCTGCCATCTCCATAAGGCCGCTTTCAGACAAGCGTGTTGCACACTGCCGACTCGCAGCGCGAGTATAAGACAGCTCCCGACCTGACCTCCCAGCACTGCCGAGGTTGCATAACATTATATTGATTTATGATGCTATGTAACCCTTAGAGGTCTGAAATCAGCATTATGTCAGTGTTATCCAATACATTCCAGAACTGTAAGGGTTACATAGCATCACAAATCAAATGCTATGCGACCCCGGCAGTGCTGGAAGGTCAGGACAGGAGCTGTCTTACACTCACGCTACCAGTCCGCAGTATGCAACTTGCTCGTCTGACAGCGGCCTAAAGAGAAGAAAAACAAGCTTTTAATCCATATGTTAATTAGGTTTTAAGGACAACGAGGGTGGGCCACCCTATCTCCTCTGCTGGCCACTCCGCCTTCAAGCTGACTGACAGCCTATCTACTGAATTGTGATCTGTCAATCAATCGGAAGAGGGCATGGCCAGCAAAAGATCTGGAGTTAGGCAAATGAGTTTTAGCCTATAATAGGTCCAATGAAATTATAAAACAATGCTGTTAATGTAATGAGTGGTCTACATGTCTTTTCCATACTTCATTTTAGAATGATAGAATATATTCTGCACTATGAGGGATTGCCTTCATATAAACCTTCAAATTCCTGCTGAGTTTAATCAGTATCTTATCCAAAATGGCTGGTTAGTAGTTCTGGCCTGCTGGAGTACATAACGTAGCAGCTGACTGGTTAGTTATGCAATCGTACATTTACTGGTATTCAAAGCCCTTCTTCCCACTAGACTAGGAAATGGCCGAAAACTTTTAACTCATTGACTTCTGCGTAAAACTTCCTGAAGGCTCAATGGCATAAACAGTAAGTATATTAACCACTCACACGAGAATAAATTGTGTCCGGAATACCCAAAGTAAAAGCAATCCGTTTTTCTACAAACATTCATCACGTATCCACTGGATATATGATAAATGTTAGCTTATTGGACATCCCAATTTCTGGGACTCCCTTCTCCCCACTAGCTGCCTGACTGTGGCAAGGAGGAGTTTGAATGGGGAATTGGTCAAGCCTGTGTGCACCCTAACATGAGAACCAGAGTAGTAAATATGCTCAAGCATGTCTCCCTTCCAAAATCCTCCTTGCAATAGTCATGTAGATTAAATGATGGGGGTCAAGTGATGGGGGTCAATGTGTAAAGCTGTAATACCTCTAAGGCACTGTGTCAAGGAAGCTTACTGCTAACTGCTTAAAGGGGTTCTCTGGGAATTAAGAAAATTAAATACCTTTTCATTATTTATAATGGCTTGTTTTGTCTGGGGAGCAATCATTAGGAGAAACAAAATGGCCGCTGTCCTATTAGTGCACACAGAACCTGTCCTAATCACACAGAAGGACAAGTTCACAACACTGAGGTAAAGAGCTGTCTTATCCTCCTCTCTGCTCTGCTTGTCAGGGATTATGATCCTGAATACAGATGATACGATCTTCAGCTGAATCTCTGTAGGAATGGAGTTCATGAGCAGATGTGGCTAATAAGCCAGCACTTGTATGCGGTCTCCATTACCACAGTCTGTCCTGTCCGTCCTCTCTGTACTTCACGTGTCCTCATGAACCCCATTCTCACAAAGATTCAGATAAATATCATATTAAACTGTAGTCAGGATCATAATCCCTGACAAGTAAAGCAGAGAGGAGGATGAGGCAGCTCTTTACCTCAGTGTTGTGAAGTAACTTGTCCTCCTGTGTGATTAGGACAGGTTCTGTGTGTACTAATAGGACGACGGCTATTTTATTTCTCCTACTCATTGCTCCCTAAACAAAATGAGCCATTATAACTAATGAAAGGTATTTGGGAAAATATTTATTATAAAGTAATATTTACAGATTTTCATTTTCTTAATTCCCGGAGAACCCCTTTAACCTATAATCATATGCAACAAGTTCCATCGCTTCCTCTAGTGGAGGCTGCAGATACCTACAATATAGAGAACAACGTTTTCTGATAACACTTTGCTGAGTCCAAGTAACATTAATACTGTCTTATAGGTAGTACTGGTTATTTTTACTTGGTGACAATAAAACATCATTTTAGGACACTGGTCATTTTTTTTCTACCTGGAGACCTCTCACTAAGCATTAAAGGGTTACTTTACCTCTCACTTCAGCAAATTTCCATCACATTATACACTGCTTGTTTCCAGGGATTATGACCACTCCACAATCCAGCAGTGGTGGCACACTATAGGAAAAAGCACCGGCCTCTCTGGCGGCATGGATTGTGGGAATGCGAATAGGCACTAATGTCTAATGTACACGTCAGTGATTGTGAGCCAAAACCAGGAGCGGCTCTAAACACAGAACAGGTGCAGATCTTTCCCACCTCTGCAAACAAGCAGTGTATAATGTGATGTAAAAATAATAAATGCCATTTGCTGAAGTGAGACAACTCTGAACTCTGCAGTAATATAAAACTAATGCTGCTTTGTTATTTGCAAAGTTGGAAAAAAAGATATCTGGGCTTCTTGTGGAAGGCAGGTGGTGCTGAGTCACGGAGGTACGCATTCTCTTTAGGCTGGGTGTGCATGGCAATGCCAGGGGCACATTGGCCATACACCTTACAGGGAAATTTCCCAGTGGGCCGATGCTCAAGGGGGCCGCCCAAGCCCTCCTTTCTGCTGCTGCCGGGTACATAATAAGCTCTTAGCAGTAATTAACTCTGTGAGAATCAGGTACCCAGCCAGTGACTGCACAAGCCCTCCTTAATTCAACTGCTGTGGCCCGCACCTCATCTCCTAAGTCCCCTCCTCCATATCTTAATCAGAAAAAACTGGAGGAGGAGGATAGAAAATGGCATCTATTGATGGCCCCAACAGAGGGACAGCTTTTGGGACAATATATTGTGCTGCTCTGTGGCATACGGTTCTCCTGGGACAGTATTTTGTGCTATGGTATTGAAGACCCCGCCTACTTGTGTTGCTTTACCTTCTTTCAGTTTGGACCCACCTACAACATGGGGGGTCTTTTAGATTTTTTTTTTCCAGTTCGCCCCTGGGCAACGCCATTGTTCCACCATAGGACTTCTGTGTATCACTGTAGCTTCCAAAACAGCTCACTATACAGAACGTTTTCGGCCTATGGCCTTTATCAATGTGCTGTTTGGAGCGTGTTATGTGGGACTGTAGGTGCCCTATGGTATAGGCGGCTGGAGCGCGATCTGGTAATGGCTGACAAGCCTGAACGTTTTCGGCCTATGGCCTTTATCAATGTGCTGTAGAGGAGATAATCAATATATAGTGATGGCAACACAATGAGAATATAGATGTCTATAGTATGGCTATAGAGAACAGTATACCAATGGACAATGTTACAGTTGTTTGGTAGAGAGTAATAAAATCACTTTGTCTGAATGTATTGTTAAAATAATGTCTATAGTTACTAACCTTTTTCAGACCCACCATTAGAATTTCCGGGATCCATACCACCTCCTTCTGGCATCAATACCAGGGTTTTGTATATGCTTTTTGTCTCCCATATAGCCTTATTAACTATAATGCCTGTCAAAACTTTCTCTACATCACACATCTCTGTATTAACATCGGGTATAACATAGGTCAATTCTAGACCTACACTCTGACCCACTTGGGTTGACTTCCACCACATCCATATAGTATATGCCCACTTGCCATCCAGTGCACTCAGCCTCCCCACCACTCTTAGCAGCATTTCGAGGCCAACACAACACATAGTGACTCACCCAGCAATCACCTCCCCAGGGCCAACCCCCCAAGTCACACACGGAGCGCATCACGCACTGCGCATGCGCATCCATGCCTGCAAAGCGCAGCGGCCATATTTGCTTGCGCTCCACCGGCCCTCTCTCAACCAACATGCATTGCACTGAACACTTCCGCTCCTCCTCCCATCCGGCACGCGGGCTTTTTGTAGCCTGCACGCCAGACAGACAGCGCATTCCCAACAGGCTTGTCAGCCATTACCAGATCGCTCTCCAGCCGCCTATACCATAGGGCACCTACAGTCCCACATAACACGCTCCAAACAGGTATGTACTAATGATAACTTATTCCTACCGCCAGACATAAGCATACCAACATACCTCTATGTATACATGACATCGAGCATATATGACTTCTGATACTGAGCGCATCAGGACTTGGGACCTTTTACAGCCCTCCTTATGAGTATCTATTATAATAATGTTGTATTTCTAATACATGTACTATGGATCAACATATATCTCCTCTCTCACTGGACTCTCTACCAAACAACTGTAACATTGTCCATTGGTATACTGTTCTCTATAACCATACTATAGACATCTATATTCTCATTGTGTTGCCATCACTATATATTGATTATCTCCTCTACAGCACATTGATAAAGGCCATAGGCCGAAAACGTTCAGGCTTGTCAGCCATTACCAGATCGCGCTCCAGCCGCCTATACCATAGGGCACCTACAGTCCCACATAACACGCTCCAAACAGCACATTGATAAAGGCCATAGGCCGAAAACGTTCTGTATAGTGAGCTGTTTTGGAAAACACATGAATAAAAAGCTATAAGATTTCAAGCAACTTTTGAAGCACAGGAATCATTCTTTAATTGCTATACCTGGCGTGGGAGCCATTTCCTGTGATACTTCCATCACATTTGGAGGCATGACCTAACTTGCCTTTACACTGATAAGAAAATGACATTCACTACAGATTATATCATGTACCTTTCTAACAGGTCAGAGAATAACATTTTTTGCGTGAGTTCTTCTTTAAGCGAGGCCATGTACAATGTAGTTCCAATGGGGTAACTAGTAAATAGGCCTCAGTTGAGGTTTATAGCAGTCAGTTGTAGAAAAGCTGAACCACCTGTTAATATTCCTCTCTTAGTGGATTCTGACGATCCACTACAAAATTCTGTGAGGAATCCGCTCATTTATTTTTTTAGAGCGTTTTTCATGTTTTTTTGACAAATGGAAGTACAAATAACTGCAACTACAAAAAACTGCATTTTTAGCACAGATCTGAGCCAAAAAAAAAAAAAACGCACAGACACACACAAAGCTGTTTTCTTATGTTTCCTATTAATTTCAATGGGAGATTCAGCACAGATTCCTCCCCAAGATAGGGCATGCTGCTTTTTTCCTCTGGAGGAAAAAAAAAAAAAAAATAATAATATATATATATATATATATATATATATATATATATATATTATATATATATATATATATATATATATATAAAAATGTAAGTGCTGCTTCCCACTGAAATAAATAGGAGGCTGTTTTGAGGCGTTTTAGAGCTGATTTAGGAGGTGGAAACACTCCAAAATCAGCACCAAAAACTGTGTGAGCTGTGCTTTAAACTATCGGTTAATAATGCCACAATACCTAATCTGGCAGAAAACTAGGTCCAAAACTAACAACTCACCGTGACAGTCAGGCTGGGTGACGTAGGAGCACAGCTATCGGAATAACCTGGTGAAATCTCTCAGAGCCCAACACACCTGTTTACATTCCTCAGCACTGGAACAAAGACAAAGGAGAGGCAGTTTAGTACAGGAGAAACAGGTTCCTGCACCCAAGTAGGTCACAAATAACGGCATACAATGGCAGGCCCAAAATCTAAGCATTTTCAAGCCTTTTGTAAGATGCAACACTGTAGAAACATGCAATATTAAAGAGGACCTTTCACCACTCCTGACATGCCTGGTGTAATAGCTTCATGCATTCCCCATGTAATAATAATTCTGGAGCATCTATTCTTATGTCTCTATATTGTGTCATTCCTTTATTATTTCTACTAGAAGTTATGAATGAATTGCTAGCAGTCTGCAGTAAGGCTCCAGAGGGGTGGTAACCAGTTGAGGGTGTGTACCTGCACAATCTGACAATGGCAGCACTGATTGGATAGAGTGAGTCTGTGCAGGTACAGCCCCTAACTAGTTACCCTCTGTACCCTTACTGCAGACTGCTGACAATTCATTCATAACTTCTAGTAGAAATAATAAAGGAATGGCACAACATAGAGACATAAGAATAGATGTTCCAGAATAGTTATTACATGGGGGATGCATGGAGCTATTAAACCAGACATGTCAGGAGTAGTGAAAGGTCCTCTTTAATTTTGGAAATAAAGGCACGATGTGGTGCTTCTGTACATGTGTCTCAGGCTGTCTTCTCTACTTTTCCACTACAGGTACTATTATACCAGAGCATCTTTCCCTGTCCAAATAGTAAGATACAGGCACCTATGACACGTCATACAGCTCATCAACGTGATCTTCCTCTCACCTTGTGACTTGCTTATGAAAGTCTGTTAACTGCTTATGCGTTACTGTGATAGCACCCCCTGACATCTCCTTTGGTAAACTCTTCAAGGATGTTTCCAGCCATCTACAAAATGTCTGAAAAGGAGAAGTCTCTCGTTTACCTTCCCGATCAGAAAATGCAAATTATACAGCACTTACCAAGGATAATCTGAAACAAGGAACATGCTCAGTTCAGAAACCCTTATATTAGAAACTAGATGGAAGTCAATACAGATGGACTCTCATCAATCACCACACTAGCCAAACCCATATATTCAAGGAATACTAGACAATCTGACCAATGGTATTCGCAGGAACAGGTTTTCCTTACCGGCCTGTCAAAGATCATGATCTCCCACACGACTTCGGCCACGTCAGGCAAGGTGTAAGGTGGGAGACAGAAACAGCACGAATGTAGAATCTGACTTATCAGCTGCTGCCCAAACTGGTTCAGCACCTGCTGGATCAGGTCCTTCCGTACCTCAAAGTTTTCTTCATGCTGGGTATTGAGACAGAGGAGACAAGACGTGAAAGGCTTCCCTGCTTTCTCTGATGGGATCCAATCCTATTCTTTTGTCTGTGTGTAAAGCTTATGCGTTGTGCCATATATATGGTTCTGTATGAATCACAGTACAGTATAATAAAAAATAACTAGTATTTCCAGTCCTCAAGATGTCTGCTTATTGTCAGCAAATGGAAACTTTTTAGGCTGGGTACACATTTTTTGCCATATATTTCTTCTGCAGTGAAACAGAATGTGCACCAACAATATGGTGCAATTGGGTGCATCAAGGATTTTGGAAATTACCGACACCTAGCCAGGTAAGGGGGGAGGTTTAACAGAAAATTAAGGATTGGCTTGGTGGGTTATGGGGCATGGTATAATATGCAACATTTCTAACCAAAATTGCACCACTATTCTGGCATACAATTCTACCTGAAACTAAGCCAACTAAGTCATAGAAAAGTTTCCATCCCTGCACCACATGTATCATCCAGCCTGAGCCCCTGTGATAAATCTGGTGCAGGTCCAGACAGCCTGTCTAAGCTTCATCCATTGACAGGATTTGTAATATCTGCCCCACAGAGTAGCGTGCCCGAGGACTGCAGCTGTCACTTAATACTTAAAAAGGCAAAATCTTACCTCTCAGATCAGTATTTGGTCAGTGTTTTCCCATCAGTGATTGCGAGTCAAAGCCAGGATTGGAGCCTCCACAGATATAAAGTATAAGGGTAAGATCTGCATCTGTTCTGTGTTTAGAGACACAACTGGTTCTGGCTCACAATCACTGATGGAAATCACTGACCAAACACTGTGAAAAATATACATCACACGGAGCAGATATTCACTCTCTAGGTACAAGTCTTTTAAAAACTTTTCTGTGATGAAGGATAAAACATAAAAAACATCTATATAAGACTTGGAGTGGACTAAACAGTTTATATGTCTTATGCGTTTAGTATGTGTCTTTTCTCCCTGCTCCCCGTGTCTGTATTACTTCTCCTGATGAGCCTCGCCTCCAAATGAAGTCAGGGCTGACCCACACCCAGCTTTCCTTCATTTCCATGTCTGTCGGTGGGTGAGGAACACAATCTCCCTTAGGCCGCTTTCACACGCGCAAGTTGTACACTCCGGACTCGGAGCGTGAGTATAACAGAGCACCCGACCTGAACTTCCAGCACCGACAGCGTTACATAGAATTATATTTATTTATGATGCTATGCAACCCTTATGCCCCTTTCACACGAGCAGGAGACTCGCATGTCTCCCGCAACGCATCTACAGGGCTGGACTCGGCACTGACAGGGATCGCAGAGCATTATATGCGATCCCAGTCAGTGCCGGAGTCCAGCCCTGTAGATGCGTTGCGGGAGACATGCGAGTCTCCCGCTCGTGTGAAAGGGGCATTACAGTTCTGGAATGTATTGGATAACACTGACAGCATTATGTCAGTGTCATCTAATACATTTCAGAACTAGGTAGAACGGTCAGTTAAAAAAAAAAAAAAGACACGCTTTTTTTATTCGCTACTTACAGGATATAAGATTAAAAAAGGCCTTAAGCATAAAATCATGTAGCCATACGCCTGCCCGACCGGTTTCGCCTCACGGTGTCTTCAAGGGCTGTGGGTTCACAAACACAATTCCTACTTTTACAACACCCGCCCATCCCCCTTTAGAAGAAGCTCCGACTCCACCTCAAAGAAAACAATTACCATCCAGCTACACATTGAGTCTCTTTCTGGGATAGATTTCTAATAGTCACCGCCCCCAGCCCCCGAAAGTTTTTCACTATGAAACATTTCTACTGCTTTCAACCCCTTTTGGGCTTTTATTATGCTTGTCAGCAAAATGTGCCGATACACTGAGATTTTACTCCTTTTTGATATTTCTTATGTGTCCTCCAAGCCTGATATTTAATTTTCTACCTGTTCTCCCCACGGACACTCTAAGGCCACATGCACACAACCATTGTCGGCTGGTGCCTGTGTTGCGGCCTCACTTGAATGGGTACGTGCCTCTGCACTGCAAAAAAACAGAACTTATTCTATTTTTTGCAGTGCAGATGGATCACTGACCTATTGTTGAATGTTGGCCCCTCTATTATGAAGGGAAGCTGCCAACATCAGCGGCTGATCCAATTACTAAGGGAGATTGTGTTCCTCAGCCACCGATAGAGGCGTGGAAATGAAGGAAAGCTGGGTGTGGGTCAGCCCTGACTTTAATTGGAGACAAGGCTCATTTTTCCATCACAATATAGACTGCTCCCATGGTTATGACCACCCTGAAATACAGCAGTGTTGGCCGTGCTTGTACACTACAGGAATAAGCGCTAGCCTATGTGCGCTCCCAGCAGAGAGGCCGGCACTTTTTCCTATACTGTACAAGCATGGCCACCACTGCTGGTTTCTAAGGCCTCTTTCACACTAGCGGCAGCACGGATCCGGCAGGTGAAGGGTGCCGCCGGATCCATGCTGCCGCAGGGACATGTGTGGGGCCGGAACCGCTCTCTGGCTCCACACATGTCACACAGTACATACACACACACAGACATATACATACTTACATGCTCCCGGCAGGTCTCCACAGCGCAGGAGGAGCAGGACGGCGCGCACATAGGACGATTCCCCACAGCGCTCTCTGCTGGGCTCTGGGTGGAATCGTCCTATGTGCGCGCTGTCCTGCTCCTCCTGCGCTGTGGAGACCTGCCGGGAGCATGTAAGTATGGATGTGTATTTGTATGTGTGTATGTATGTGTATGTCTGTATGTGTGCAGGTGACTGATCCGTCATGAACTCCATTGAAAGTCAATGGAGGACGGATCCGTTCACCATTGTATCACACCAAACAGATCCGTCCCCATTGACTTGCATTGGGGGTCATGACGGATCCGTCTTGGTGCGAATGCCTGGACCAGAGAGCAAACCGCAGCATGCTGCGGTTTGTTCTCCGGTCTGAAGACGGAACGGAATGCTTTTAGGAGCCTCCGTTGTCTTCAGTTCAGTTTTGTCCCCATTGACAATGAATGGGGACAAAACTGAAGCGTTTTATTCCAGTATTGAGCCCCTATGACGGAACTCAATACCGGAATTATAAAACGCTAGTGTGAAAGTAGCCTCAGGCGGTTGTAACCATAAAAACAAAAAGCATATAATGTTATGGAAAAATTAATCCAGCCAACAAAGGAGGCAATATGTACAATCACAATATATTAGTAAGTGTCATGTATTGACTTTGTCTACATAATAAATGCCACTTGCTACCCCTTTAAATCATTTGTGCCATAGTTGGAAAACTTAATTTGTACTATCAATTATAACTGCAAAATGAGTAAAAATAAATAATTCAAAGGCTCTATACTAAATGCAGGGGAAAAGATCTGCTCACACCCGTGGCACTATACAGTTAGGGTACGTGGTCGTACCCCAAGAATCCTGCAGGATCCCTAAATTTTCTGCATGAGCACAGAATCCACAAGCCTCTCCTATGAAAGCTATATTTATATATAAGAAAACATACAAAAGCATTATTACAGGTCAAACACCGTAAAAGGAAGCTGTAGGTCACATCCTGGAGAAACCATCCAGAACATGGTAACAGACTGTGCAGACTTACATCATTGGCCACCCCAGTATGGACAAGATCACGGAGAAACTTCATCACACTACAATTGGCATCTCGATGGTCTAGTGAAGTGGCAGCAATAGCCCACTGCAAAACATGCACCAGCACCTGACTGCGCAGCAGGATAATGGGACATCGCTGAACGAACCTAAGAGAGCATATACACAAGGTGACCTGGTGAGTGCAAAATATTGCTTAGGCGGCTTCACACTGGGGGTCCATTCCCCAGTATACCCTTTCCCCTACATGGGGACACCAATCTTAGTCCTTAGGGAATGCTCCCCCTCTGACCCATTTTTCTTACAAAATAAGGCCTAATTCCCATGACAAACGATTTACATTAATTACACAGTGGGAAAGAAAGCAACTGACAATTAACTGGCCAAAACGGATGAAATGAGGTTAAAGGGGTTTTACTATCTTGGACAGTGGGGGCATATCGCTAGGATATGCCTCCATTGTCCTATAGGTGCGGGTCCCACCGCTGGGAGCTGCACCTATATCGAGAACGGGGCCCCGAAAGCGAAGGAGGGCGCACCGCGCATGCGCGGCCCGGCTCCCATTTATTTCTATACAGCCGACAGAAATAGCCGAGCCAGCGCTCGGCTATTTTCGGCGCCCCCATACAAAACAATGGAGGGCGGCCGCGCATGCGCGGTGCGCCCTCCTTCACTTTCGGGGCCCCGTTCTCAATATAGGTGCGGCTCCCAGCGGTGGGACCCGCACCTATAGGACAATGGAGGCATATCCTAGCGATATGCCCCCACTGTCCAAGATAGTAAAACCCCTTTAAGGCTAGGGCTACACAGCGACATCAGTCGCGAGAAATATAGTGTACAAATACACTGCAACATGTGCTGCACGGCATATTTTATAATGGTAGTCTATGGTGTTGCACAAAAACACATCATGGACTGTGCAAATGTCATGTCGCAGTGGGACACCATAGACTACCATTATAAAATATGTTGCACAACATTACTGCTACAAATAGTTGTGCGGCAAATGTCATGTAGCTCTAGCCTAAGGCCCCTTGCAGACGAGCGAGTGTCTCGCTGAGGACTCGCAGGGAGGCACCCGGCCTGAACTCCCAGTACTGCCGGGGTCACATAGCATTATATTTATGATGCTATGTAAGCCTTACAGCTCTGAAATCTATTAGATGACCCTGACATAATGCTGTTAGTGTCATCGAATACATTCCATAACTGTAAGGGTTACATAGCATCATAAATTAATATAATGCTATGTGACCCTGTCAGTGCTGAAGTCCAGGCCGGGTGAGACACTCACTCGTCTGAAAGGGACCAAAAAGGGGAGAAGAACGTGTGTACACAGCATTACCTTGTTAAGAGTCGGAAAAGGTCATCTACTGTATCTGGGTGGTTACGAAGCCCATTTGGACGCTCAAGTAGTTGAAAGGTAGGAACACACAGAGCCTGGTATGAAAAAGAAAATTTCAGGCAAGTACAAGGCAAAACCATCAACATGGAACATGTGAAGCAGAAGAAAAGAAGCTTATTCAAATCTCTGAGACTCACCTGCAGCATATCAAGCAACCCTTGCTGGCAACCTTCTTCCATCCCATACTCATCCACCAGGATGCTGCCCAGGTACAGGAAGCATGAGTGTTGGTGCATCTGGTACACATTTACCATCTAGGGAGAAAATACAACCATAACTCAGATCAGGAAAAGACCAACTCTAAGAGACGCAGGTAATAGAACGCTTCACCAGAGCAGAGGTGGCAATGGATGATGTAACAACTGTCTTCAGATAACTTTCTTCTTGGTGATCTGTGAGATACATAGTAAAGCACATAACAGAAGTGCCTGAAGCCCCATCATTCAAGAGGGCTGGAGGGGTTTAAAGTCGTTCTCTGGGGATTCTTTCCTTTTTAATTATGACCTAGTGAAAGACTGACAGATGCTCCCCGTCACTGCACCCTGGCTCCCGTTCGTCCATCTTCCAGTCCCTGACTTGTATATACGTCCTGCTGCTTTATGGACAGTCATCTGCACAGCTGCAGTCAGTAACTGGCTTCAGCACTGACATGTATCCAAGTGGCATGGCACTACTGATCTCATGTGCTGCTTGGGGACATGTCACCACTGAGGCCAGTTATTAGATGCAACGTCACAGCAGATGACCATATGCCAGTCGGAAATCAACAATCCAGGGACTGGAAGATGGACAAACAGGAGCCAAGGTGCAAGACTGGACCAGTGGGGGTGCAGGCAAGTATGAGACTTTAATTAGGTCATAAACACAAAGGGCCCTATTACACGGCCAGATAGAGAAGACGATTGCAGGGAAGAAAGAGTTCCCTCCCGCCAATCACCTGCTCACTAGAGGAGGAGACCACTGCTATTACATGCCTCCTCTGTATAGGGACGAGTGATCACTAATGCATGGCTCGTCCCTACACTGTCTCATTGTTTGCCGGCATCAGAGCGTCTATTACATGGCACAATCTGCCGCCGGCAAACCAGGATTTTTTTAAAATGTTAAAAGATCCTGATTACCTGATGAACAAGAGTTTTCTCGTTCGTCGGGTAATCGGCGGCAGTATTACACTGCTGGATAACCGCTTAAAAAAAAAAAAAAAAAAAAAATTGTCCATGTAATAGGGCCTTGAGGGCCATAATTACATAATAAGATTTCCCAGAAAAGACCTTTAACCACTTAACTGTTTTGCCCCAGTCCAGCAGTGGGAAAAGTAGCTAACTGGAGGGGGCGGGCTGATTTAGCTGCTCATATCTCTGGTTTGGTATTCCACACTTTCAGACAATACCAGAATGACAGCAATGTGTTAAGTACAGAGGAAGATATCACTGATAGAAATCGGGATGCTGTGAATGCAGCTGAAAGTGAAAGTAAAAACACTTACCCACAATTATTCCCGACTGGATTTCTAACAGTGATTTCTCCTCTGTTGCTTAGACTTTAGCTGTCATTTTGGTCTTGTATGAAAGCCTGGTATGTCAGCAAACAAGACCAGTGCATGTTTCTAGCTGCAACCATTCAGGAGATATCACCATGTAAAGCAGCCCTTCCACCTCCAGTTTACTTTTCCCACTGCCCGAGCTGGACCCAGGCAAAACAGTTAGGTGGTTAAGATCATGCACACACCAGTGCCATTTCTAAGTCAGAGGGTAATACATTATAATAGGAGATGTTACCAGAAAGAATATGCCACACATCACTTTGCATATCAGAAGGACACAATATTTGATCAAGTTGCTAAGTTCCACTAAGCCTGTAGAAGAGTATACACTAAGCTGGCAGTTGGACCCCCTATAATACCTGAGTTACAAGAGGCTGCAAAAGAGCAGCTGATCCTTTTCCAACACATCGCACGGCAAAACGTAGACATCGACAACAGCGCTCCACAATGCGATTGTCCGCTCGGTGCTTATTTAACGTTTCCGACATCACAGGCCATATCTGAGCATAGATTAGAAATAATGGCTAAGTAATAAACACCACAGCCTGCAAGCGCCAACAACAGAACAACGCAGAGACCTGCAAGCCCGTTTTTGGTACTTACTTCTTGAATGACTTTTTGACATGGATGAGTCTGCCCATTTTCCACTGTGGGAGAAGTATGCCTTTAAAAAAAAAACAGGAAAAGTCCAACCATCACTTTCAGTCCAATCAAATATAGGACATATACATCTATCAAAATATGGCCAGGTGAAAGGACTTGTGACCTGCTTACCTGAAGATAACTGCCAGTCTGTCCAGAAACAGTGTAGGGTCAGAAGATATACCATTGTTAGGGTCTTGGGAGAGAAGCTGGGCAAGAAAGAAGACAACACGTCTCAATGAGTTAATGTTCAGATTACTGGAGAGCCAGTAGTTATATAACCATCTCAATGTATTGAAGCGTAATACCACTAGAATCGAGCAATCACAGTATAAAGATCTACCACAAATGACTGCTGAGTTACTTCATTTAGTATGAGGCTGGAGTCAGAAGAACATGACATGGACATATTATCCGTCCGTATAACTTATAATTGCTATGGCCCAACAGACCTGAACACTCAGTCATCATCTCTATGATGCTCAGAGTTCAGGCCAGGCCGTACATATGGGGCTAATACGGATGAAAATCCTCTACCCCTGTAAGAATAGGGCGATAGTCGTACATGTCTGCTGCTGCTCAGTTTATATCCCATGGTACTGCAGGAGATCGACCAGCACTGTACTCACATCTCGTCAGACCTAACTGGAGGGGGCGGGCTGATTTAGCTATGGAATAAATGGAGCGGTACTGTGTATACTTATGGCGGTCCATTCATGCAGAGGACATAGGACACCCATGTTTATGGCTGCTGATGGTCCTAGCAGTCCAAAGTCCACTAACTAGAGACATATGCTCTTATGCTGTGGCCAGGGGAACAGTTTTAATCTCGGCACAAGCTCTTCAATAACTCTGGGCCTCTGAATCCATTTAGATTCACTACTAAAAAGTTAGGGATATTTGGGTGAAATTTATGGAAAATGTAAAAAGTTCACAGTGATATTATACCATGAAAGTAGGGCATGTAAGTAGAAGCATGCAATGGTGATTTCCTCATCTCACACAAAGTATTGAAACAAAAGCCAACACCAGCGGTGGGTATATCCCTACAAATATGTCAGTGTCTCAATAACTTGTCACGTGGCCTTGAGCATCAATTACAGGTTGACCACGACGTCTCCTGCTGTTCACAAGTCGACTTACTGTCTGCTCAGGCATGGCATCCCAGTCTTCTTGAGGGGCGGCCCTCAGGTCATTGAGGTTGGGGGATACAGAGTTACGAGCCTCTACACAGCGACTCAGCTGATCCCATAGGTTTTCAATGGGATTCAGGTTTGGAGAAAGTGGAGGCCACTCCATTTGAGGTCCCCCAGTCTCCAGCAGCTGTTCCAGCAGCATTGTCTTCCATGAAGATAAAAAGGTGACAATTGGGTGCCTCTCACCTCACCTTAAATGTGCCTGGAGTTGTGTGGCATTCATCATCCTGTTCCGCATGGAATTGTTCAGAATGAAGAGTTAAGCTCCTTGTTAGAGAACAGCAAGTTGTGCAAAAAGTACTGAAACATTGAACAGTTGGATATGTGCATTCAAAATTATAGAGAAGGCCGCATTAAGTTCACCTGTAAAGGTTAGAGTGCTTTTTAGGCTCATCCTGAAATTTCACCCGTAAGCCAAATATCCCTTACTTTTTGTGAGTAGTGTATATATAATAGACAAACCAATACAAATAACATATTCTGCTACTACTAAACACAATCCATAATTATCCAACATACTGAATTATTTTCTCACCTTTTTCAGTGATTCAACCTGGACAGAACACAGCTCACTCAAGCACTCCGAGATCTTATCCAGAGGCAGACGTGTCAGGACTAATGCTGTGCCTACAGCCGGGTAGAGAGAAGGGCGTGGGTGTGACAATGGAAATACCATTTTTTTTCTGACGTAAATGATGTGCAATACATGAGATCCATATTTTATGCGAATTCAGCAAGTTGATTTTTTGTGTCTTTTGAGGATCTGTAAGCCCTTTTCTTGGCCACAAATGTGGACCACATAACCACTGAAGTAAATGGGTTTGTAAAAAAAAAAAAAAAAAAAAAAAAAAAAAACTGATGCAACACGGACGTCATCCATATTGCGGCCCACAAAATACATATGGTCATTTGAATACGCCCTAATGCTAAGTGTCAGACCAATGTCTGCTTTGATATTGATCATTAATATCAAAATATCAAAAAGGGACTGTTTAGTCCTGTCATGATGAGACCTCACTTTAGCCAAATGACTGGTGATGGATGTGCAAAGAGACAGTCACATGTAGGGTCCGTGTTCTTCTACCAATTTTTGACATTCTCATCAGTGTCTCATTTTCTTAATCCTCCTAACGTCTCACCTTTTAAAAGTCCCACAGAGGCCTCGGGTGGCAGAGTAAACGAGTCCAAAGATTTTGCAATCCCCAGAAGTCCACTAAAGTGCTGTGCCATGTGGTCTCTACACACAGAGCAAATATTCTGGATGGCTTTGGCAGAGGGGGAAGCCAAGGCTGGCTGACACAAGCCTTTCATAAGGTAACTTAAAACAGGATCTACAATGAGAAATGTATTGTCGATGGTTATAGTAAAGCATATTAAAAAAAATATAAAACCAAGAAAGCTTTGAATGAATAGTTCGGTACTGGCACGAATATACCATATACGCAAGTAATCGGAGCATATTCATATGTGCACCTGTAGGATCTCAAATTAATCTTTTCAACATCTAAGCTAAGTAAGAAGACAGATCATATGCTGTTATATACGGATGAAGCTATAAAAAAAATTATATATATATAAATAAATAAATAAAACATGGGTTAAAAGACTCACCAAGAAACTGAGGATTTCTGTCAACTACTTCGCTCATTTCCCCTACCAGTTCAATGCTAGTATACCGCACAGCAATATGCACAGATTCGGGAAGCCTGACCACACCTTCTAATACCTCAATTAATGTCGGGTTTTTCTCCCTGGAAGAATAAGAATGAAATTAAGCTATGGGACACAAAGTAGATTGACACACAAAAGCCAGTATGACATTCACTTTTTCATCCACTTAAGATCATTCACTACTGATCCTCATGACGCCAACACAAGGCAATATTATACTACAGAAAGCTTGGAGATTACTATATTTTATGTGCAGTTTACATGCAGAGGAACACTTACGGGTCTACACTTTTGGCAATGGAAGCCATGATGAACAGCACTGCCTCTGTAACTTCCCATGGCGGATTACCGTCTTTCAAGGTGGAATACAACTGCAGACAGGATAAAAATACAAGGTTAAAACAGTCAGGATAAGAACCCAATAGTCTCACTCAGTGAGCACAAAAGCGATGACCTCCTATAGTTCGTGACTGGAGGTGCCCAATTTTAATGTCAGTAGACACTTCCTTTTACTGGTATTTGGTACTGTGGCAGGCATCTCTCAATTCCAAAAAATAATAAAGAGGACCCACCACTCCCCACACAAGAACAGACTCACAAATAAGACATTAATGTTCTTCATAACAATCACCTCCAGTTAGCTAGACTAAGTCAAGTCACTGGGACCACCAGGAAATCAAAAAGGAGCATTTCTCCATCCCTGCCCAGGGCTCCAGGTTTTAAAAATAAATAAAATAAAAATAAAATGGATGCCTTTAACTCATTTGTCAAATGATATGTTTGGAACTGTTGCTGCTGCTATATGCAAGGGGCTAGGCAGTCAATGACACTCGGCACCATTTCTTTCAGTAACAGGTAATAGGTTGCAGTGATGTAGTTGCATGACCAACCGATGGCACACTGCCAAAGAATGTGGGAAGAAAGAATAAAAGGAAATGTAGGGAGCCCTGTGCTGTAACCAAATTAGGGATGGGGAGGAAGGACACTGTGGTAACAGGTGGGGTAGGTGGCGAGCAGTGTTTCGGCTTTAGGAGATCAGGGAGGACTTTCTGACTGAAAACAATGACTAACAGTAAATTATGGAAGGAGGAAGCAGCTCTGCTGTAAAATAGAAAAGTAGTAGGCTTTCTGTAACTACTGGGAAAAAGACTAACTTCTTGAGGAACACTGGGGAGGCTTGACTTTGAGAACTGAGGGGAGATACTGAGGTGCTTGCTCAAGCAAAGGGAGTAGCAGAGACTCGGCTTGACCACTGGGTAGAAGCTAGGAACGAATGTTCAAGTCTATGAGATAGCACTGGGCTATGTCTGACAGTCACAGAAACATTAAATGTGGCAGTGTGCAGACATAATCACTGCTCCATTCATACTCCTCCGGAATGTAGTTTTGAGACCCTCATTTCAGTAATCGGTGAAGGTCCCAGCGATCATACACTTATCCCCTATGCTATGGATAGGTAATGAATGGTTTTCATGGTATAACCCCTTAAAAAGATCATTTTGTTCATGTAAAGACTCACTGTCCATAATTTATGGACAAGCATTGGCACAGGTTAAGAGTTTTTGGTCACAGATATTGTGAGATTACAGGAATTATACAAACACACCTGAGAGAAACACTCCACAGAGCCCACCAGAAAGATCAGGTCCTTCACTAGGTCAGAAACTCGCATGCGAAATTCTCCAAAATCATCTGTGTCCTCAGGAACTCCCTCCTAGGAAGGTAAAAAAAAAAAAAAAAAAAAATAACGAACACATTACTGTGGAAGCCCAATGCCAATATTCGTTTCCCCATTGCACTGCCCTAAGATCTGTCTAATTTATGACGAGACGCCCAGCTCATCATAAATTAGGTGCTTCTATAGCAGTCCTTGTGCCCCAGGGTCCTCCCCTATCCCACCCAACTGACAAACACGGCGTAAAACCGGCTGTGGGACAAAATATAGTCGCACATCTGGTTAAAAAGGGGACTTTTTAAACTAAAATAATAGCAATTCCCTTAGTAAATATGCCCCAATGTCTTTGGAGATACAGAACACGCTACAATGAAATAAGCACTAGGAGGCTTTTACATCTGTACCAATAAATTATCTAAAAAAGGTTACTTACATGATCTGGATCGAGCTGGCAGTGCCGGGCTAAAGCATGCAGAAGCCTCTGTATGTATGGTTTAAAGATACTGTGTAGCACAGCCTCATTTATTTTGTAAAGATGTTCACCCAGTCTATACCAAAAGTTAAATGATATTTCAACTACCTGCAGGACAAAAAAATAGAGATATAGAAATCGGTGACTCTGTAATACAACAGTGATTGTTTGCAATTCTAAGCAGAACTCCATCCAGTCATCCCTGGATCTAAACCTTCATCCACAGGTCTTCTAGCTCATTTCACAATGCATTTTTCCTGTGCTAGGGAAGCTCCTGGCGCCTACGTTAACTGCACCCATAGTTTCATTTTTAGGCCGAGTTCATTGGGGGACAGAGAAGGCCATAGGTATAGCTGATGGCACTAGGAGGCCACGTTGACTATACCCTTCCTGCAGACACTGAGCCAGGAGAAGCCAACAGAAGGTAAACCGTACAATCAGAGAAAATTAGATGGGTCAGAAGAGAGAAGTGGGACCCAAAAGGGGAAAAAAAAACAAAAAACAGCAAAATACTGGATGGGAGCTGGGTCACCCAATGAATGCAGCGAGAAAAGGATTTTACAGGTTAGTACAAAACTCCCATTTTCTCATTTGTGTCATTTGGGGGGGGGGGGGACAGAAGAACGTGGGATGTTATAATGTAGTCCCCGAGGAGGGGATGCAAAACTATAGCACAACCAGTAAAGCAGTTTGCAAAATCCCACAACCAGGATGTAACTACAGATGTGAGGCACCACATAAACATTGGTCTGACACACCCATAGAGCTAAGATACCCACAGCATCCCATCAAGGATAAGACAAGGATGAAGCCTGCCTCATTGTGCAATGCCATCCTAATACTAGGAATGATGGAAGCCCTTGACACCACATGAACAGGGATTAGACCAATAGAAGAAGTCTGAAAGACCATTAGACCGACCTCGGACCATGACCTAGGATGAATGAGAACTAAATGAACTGCCCTCACAAGTACTTATTGAACGCCAGATCAAATAAACAGGCGACAGGAAAAGACCGAGTGGAGATTCCAAATGGAGTGGAGTGACAGCAAGGGGGCCCCAGAGGGTCCAACCCGTGGGGAAGAAACCACCTGCCAGGGGGGGGTAAACTCTCGGTAAAAAAAAAAAAAAAACCCAGGACCAACCTTCAAAAACTATAAACCTGGAACACAAGGACCAGAAACAAGAAGAAACTGAACGGTGCTGGGTGGACTAAAAACAGTAACCTTAGAAGAAGAAAGAGAGATGGTCCACAAAAACTGGAGGACAGCAGGCCAGTCCACAGAATTGTCATGACTGTGGCAAAAGACCCAGGGAGGACGGCAAAGACAGACCGATTACCCCTGAGGACACATACATCAAAGAAAGACTGATGCAAGGTTCTGGAAATGGAACAAGTCTGCGTGTAAACGGAACATGCCCATGTGAGGCTTGACTGGCCCGATCAGGGTTAAAGTTGCTAACACAGAGTCTGAGGATGAAAAATGATGACCCAGTGGGTGACTAGAATTCTGGAGAACCCAGACCTGATAAGTCATTATTCCCATAAGATGGAAACTAGCACCATGCTCCAAAATGCCTGGACTTGGCAAGGAATTCTGGGGCAACAGAAAAAACCTTACCGTCGGTGTCTGAGAACTTTGTTAAGTGGAGGACCCTTGGAAGAGATATGTAGGGAGAGTCAGCCAGATGTACAGGTGGTGGCCAGACCAATTTAGAGGATAGAAAACAGGACTAGGCCGTCTAGGTGGGTGCCAGAATAGCATCCTAGAAACTGGCAGTAACAATTAGGTATCTGGCCTAGAGAAGACTCTGCAACTGAATAATTACTCCATCATTATAAGCATAAGCATTATATGAAAAATGCTGACAGCTCTTTCTCATGGTAGACATGCAACTCACAACCAGGTCAGAACCTGGCTCAAGCCTGCTTAGCTTCTGGTAACAGAGAGAAGCAAGACAAGCCATACAACAGCCTAATGCACTTCAGAGAAGGAGGTAATGCTGCTGACTGATGGATACGGCATCTATGAACAGTACAACTAGGCCTCCACTGACTGAGGAAACAGTTGTCCAGTGCACACCAGAACTGCATGGACTCATCACAGACAAAAACAAGCAATAGCACCATTGCTCCTCCAATGAAGGGGGGAATATGGTTGTCTGGTGCCTGCAAGAACTGTGTAGTACTGACAAACACAGCATCTACCGATAGTACAAGAATGCCACCTAAATGTGCAAGGAAAGTAACTGCCTGGTACCCAGTAAAGCTGCAGAGCATTACTGAAATTACTCCGCCAACTGAGAGAAATGCACCCGCCTGGTAAACAGAATTATGAAGGCTTGTCATAGATATTGTGAATACTCCACTTGTAGAAGGTAGTAATGTGACTGCATAGGCTTGTCAGGTACAGAATCCAGCGGTAACTCCACTGCGACTACTCCAACTTTGAAGAGAATAATGCAGTTGACTGGAGCACTACAGCACTGCATGTGCTTCCTATATACAGCAACCAGCAATAGAGCAATTAATCCATATTGTGAAGGGAGTAATGCAGTTGAATGGAGCACATCAGAACTGCCTAGTCTAGCCAGTACTGCAGCAGGCAATGGCGCAAGTATCTCATCTATTGAAGGGTGTAAGGAAGCTTCCTGGATATCTCATGACTGTCCGGCAGCAAGTGATACCACAAGTACCCTGTTGAGGGAGGTAACGTGGCTATCAGGTACAAGACTGAACTGTATAAGCTTGTCAGCAGCAAGTAGAATTACTCTACCTATGCAGGGAAATTGTACAAAATCTAGCAAACCGTAACATCAGAACTGTATAAACTTTTCAGATATAGTGACAAGCAGTACAGCAATTACTCCACCTATAGAATGAGGTCATGTGGCTGTCTGGCGCATGTCTAGGCTGCATAGGCTTGTCAGATACAGTATTTAGTGACAGTCCAAACACTCCACTATTGAAGAGGGTAATGCAGATGCATGTCAGTAATGAGTCGGCTTGTCAGACACAGCACAATTACTCAACTGAAGGGGGCAATTCTGGTCTGCTGCACCTCATAACTACGTAGGCTTGTCAAATACAGAGTCTAATGACAGCACAATTACTCCACTGAAGTGGGTAAGGCTGATGCAGTTTAGTACTGGGCATCCTTATTGCAGGGTGTAATGCAGTTGTTCGGTGCAACTCCGAACAGTGTAGGCTTGTCAAATACAATGTCTAGTGACAGCAGAATCACTCCCCCATTGAAGGGAATAATGTGTATGCCTGGTACTGAAAAGGCCGGTCAATCATGGCACCTAGTGCCTGTTGAGGGAGGGAGTAATGTACATTTCTGGTGCATGCCAGAACTGCGTGGGCTTGTAGATAAAGAATCTAGGGACACTGCCTAATAAAATGGGGAAAGCAGGAACTTGTCAGAACTGCACAATAAATGGTCTGCACATAATTCAGAGGATTATACTTTAGTATAACTATAGGAAACCTTCCATGATGTGGTGGAAAAAGGGCCCATAAGGAAAAAGAAGCCCAGCATGCTGCTATTCCAGAGCTCTGGCACCACACTGAAGGCTGCAGAGAGGTTACTGGACATAAGCTGCAGCTTAGGTTCAGAGGCTGGGAACTCATGACCTGAAAGGAAAGAACTTTGTCCCAGTAGGAAGAAAAGAACAATGGCTAAAGCTCATCCAGATTGCCAATGAGGGATTCCTCAAGCAAGCGGTCTCAGGCTGCACAAGGAAAGTGAAATCTCCAAAGAAGGGTGGAGACACCAGTAGCATGAAGGTTTCAGACCCAGGTGGACCACTCTGGAACCCCCACCTCCCACGGCCGTTCACAACGCAGGTTGGGACAAGGAACCCACAGCATAGCAACCCCTCCAGGCTGGCCAGAAAGACTGGTAAACTAGAGACAACAAGACGAAGAAGGAGTGAACCCAGGAGGTGGGAACCATCCATGCCCCACCTTCCGTGGGACACATGGAGGGAACAAGGCTGGGGCAGAACTATATTTACTTTCCAATGTCCTCTGCCCCAGATCCAGCTGGGTCACCTCTTTCAGCTTACTGCCTCTTGGGGGTAACCTCTACACTGGACAGCGGATATTACATGCGAGGCGACGCGATCACTGGAGAGTAATGGTGGATTTATGATCTGCTGTCCCTCGATGTTTTCTAGAGGTAGGGAACTAGCAGCAGGCTTGGTGACCTGCTGTTCTCCCTCCCATTCTGGGGTAACAAAGGTTGGAACCGCCTGTGTTCCTATGAATAACCTACATCGTCTCCTACAGATACTAAGCTACAACACTCAGGGGGTCATTTATTAAGACCGGCGTTTTAGATGTTATTCTTAAAAACCCCTCGTGCTGGCGCACGATGCGTCTAAGTTATGCAACTTAACTTACGTAACCTAGACGCATCCACAACCGGCCTAAATCTACACCAGCTCTCTTAGTAGATTTAGATTGTCTTCTATGCCTAAAACAGGTGAAGAAAATGATAAATGAGATGGGTCGGCTGGCCCATCGCCTTCCCCACCCACACCATGCCCCCTTTTTTTTAGACCTGGCATGAGCGGGGAAAAGTCTCAGATTTGGTCTCAAATACCCTGTGTGACAGATATATGCCAAGTATTGGCGTATATCTAATAAATGATCCCCTCAGTGTTTGCAATAGTGGTACAGCTGGTGGGAGGTATTTTTTTCCCACTTTGTGTCGCCTCCTTGTGGCAGTAACTATAATCATGGTCTTCTGTTTCTCCCCCAGTGACAAAAGCTAGAAAAAAAAATACCATATGGTTTTTAAACATGGGCACTTATGGGTGACATGCACATTTCTGAGGTTTGTATCAAGAAATCCACTGTGAACAGTCAGTTAATTAACCCCAAACAGAAAACTACATGTACATGTGTGAATAACACTTTTTTTTTTTTTTTTTTTTTTTTTTTTTTTTAAAGACCCCAAGATTACACTGGACATCATGTCCACAAATTCAGACACACGGGGTATTCCTATCCTGTAAAGTGATGGCATAAAGTCGGATAGGTCATCACTTTACGTGACCACTGGGCCCCCACATTCCTGAGAACGATGGACTGCCGCTCTGGTTTACCGCTGCTTCCTCTTCACTGGTTTCTTCTGAATCCTGGTCACTTGCTGAGCAGGGAATTACAGATCATCCCCAGACAAGTGACTTGGGAACGCTGCAGTTTCATGCAAAGTGGATGGCCGGGAGTGTCAATGTGGAAGCAGCTAATATAATGTTGCAGTGCCTTCATTCTCATGAATGGTGGGAGTCCCAGAGGTTGCATCCCCTCAATCCTAAACTGAAGATGTATGCTACAGATAGGAATGCTACTTTACTATGTAAAAGGCATAATGCTGAGTTAAAGGTTGTCTTTTCATATTCATATAACAACTTGCTACCTCATATTGTGGGTGACCAGCACAAATCAAGAGAAGGTCCAGCGTTCGTAGGTCTCCCAGCTCATGACCGGGAGTCGAAACAATCTTCTCTAGAAAGGTTTCACACAGCTCTGTAAACATTCTGCAATAATTCAACACCCTGAAAGGTAGAAATAAGAAGAGCAATCAACAGAGGTAAATGTGCATACACAAGCTAAGGCTGCCAAGAGACAGAAGCAATGCGCCCCAGGTTGCAAACTATGAACATGTGACCCGCAGCCTGCAGTAATATAAGCTAGCTTTAGTAGACGCTACCTTCCTGAATGACTGATGAGCTGCATGTGCTCAGGAAGGATCATGTGGCCTGATGTCATCTCTGCTGTGTACGGCTAAGATTACATCTGGTTAGCAGACCCTCAAGGCAGTGCAAGTGTTGCCACAAAGGGGCAAGGACTAAAGTGGGGGAAGTGGATAAGTTGCACAATCCAAGTACTTGAGAAGCAACTGCCTGTACGTGGGTGTTGTCACAAGCAACAGGCTGACGGAGAAAATTGAAATACTTAGATGACAATTTAGAGGCAACCGCCACCTCTCCCAATAGCTCCAAGATTATTATATTATAGGGGTTGTCCAGGCAAACTTTCACCCAACCCAGGTCCTTGTCTAATTAATTAGCCCCCCCGAACAATACTTTCTGGGTGCAGGACAGTTGCCTCCACAACTGGCCACCCAGTGTACAGCTGCATCTCTCTAAGAACAATGTCAGGTGGGGTCAGAAGAGTATATCTGGCCAACCCCTTTAATCGGGTTAAATCTACTTAACTTATGCCATAGGTATTTAATGAAGTTTGAGAAAATATGAATTATCTGAATTTAAAAGGATAATGAAGTCAAATGAAGTGAAATCTTTAAAGGCTATGTACAGCTTCTGAGGCAATATTTGTTTATGACTGCATTTGACTCATTTTTGGTTAAAAAAATGTTCTTCAATTGACCTTTATTAAAAATATTGAGCAGTTCTGTCACAAAGAGTTAACTGTTTTTCTAACTGTGTGACTGGTACTATCACTTTGTGCTGGTCATCTAATAAACCTTATCCCTAAACTACTACGAGGTCATAAACACTTATTTAAAGAGGACCTTTCACCACTCCTGACATGCCTGTTTTAATAACTTCATACATTCCCCATGTAATAACAATTCTGGAACATCTATTCTTATGTCTGTATGTTGTGCCATTCCTTTATTATCTCTACTAGAAATTATGCATGAATTTCTATTTGTCTTCAGTAAGGGAACAGAGGGGAGGTAACCAGTTGGGGGTGTGTACCTGCACAGTCTGACTCTAGCCAATCAGTGCTGCCATTTTCAGACTGTGCAGGAACACACCCCCAACTGGTTACCTCCCCTCTGTTCCCTTACTGAAGGCAAATAGCAATTCATTCATAACTTCTAGTGCAAATAATAAAGGAATGACACATCATAGAGCCGTAAGAATAGATGTTCCAGAATTGTTATTACATGGGGAATGTATGAAGCTATTAAAACAGGCATATCAGGAGTGGTGAAAGGTCCTCTTTAAAGAGGACTTTTACCCTCTCCCAACGTGTCTGTCTTAATAACTACTTGCATTCCCCATGTAATAACAATTCTGGATCATCTATTCTTATGACTCTATGATGTGTCATTCCTTTATTATTTCTACTAGAAGTTATGAATGAATTGTCAGCAGTCTGCAGTAAGGGTACAGAGGGGAGGTGACCAGTTGGGGGGGTGTACCTGCACAGTCTGACACTGGCAGCACTGATTGGGCAGAGTCAGACAAACCCGCTACTGCTAACACCCAGCAGTAACTTTACTGCAGACTACTGGCACTTTATCTGTAAACTTCTAGCAGGAATAATACAGGAATGGCATAGCATAGTCTCATAAGAATAGATGTTCCAGACTTGTTATTACATGGAGAATGCAAGAAGTTATTATGACAGAACTGAGCTATAATTAGTGTCTATAACATCAGGGAGCAGAGAGAAGGAGTTTGTCTGCTCTCCAACGGACGGAAAAGACCATAGGGTTCTACTAGAGCATCTCAGCTCTGTACAGAAAAAAAGGGCTCCATATTTTTAATAAAGGCCAATTGAAAAAATGATTTTTAGTTCACAATGAGTACAATGCAATAATAAAAAAAGTCCCCAAAGGTGTATGTAGCCTTTAGTCTGTACCTGGCAGACATCTTGGCTTCCAAGAGAGAAATGTGAAGCCGACCCCGTGGGTTCTGCATGGCTCAGATTATGTTTTGAATGCTATGTATATGCCGCCTGCACATACCACTGAGGTGCTTCCATACAGGACGTCATATGAAACCAGTTTTACCACACAGGAAAAAATGTGTTGCATCTGCATCATTCATGATACATGTCGCATGTTATGGAAGCTGGTGTCTCTTTCCAGCCTAGGCGGACACTTGTTCTTGTTTTCTGACTAAATGAAATTGCTGATCACCACAAAAGATAAAAGGAAGTCCTTTCTCACTTCAAAAATAGGATGACGGAGGCCTAATGCCATCAGCCAGTGTAATATGGGTCTAGACAAATGAATGGGGCTTAAGTAAACCCTGAGTCAGCTGGCAGACAAGACTGAATCAAACTGATATTTCGAGGTTATCATTTTAATGCATTCGTTTGCATAAAGGACTAAGGCCGCATGCATTTTACGGTCCCTAAACTGCCGACCTGCAAAATATGGATGTCGGCCGAGTGCACCCCGCACTTTGCTCGGCCACTATTATAGAAATGGCTATTACTGTCTGCAAAATGGACAAGAATAGAATACGTTCCATAACTTGCAGAATGGCTGCATGGAAGTGGACAGCCCACGGATGACATCTGTGAGCGGTCCACATTTTTTGCAGCCCTATAGAAATGAATGGGTTTGCATTTGAACCTCAAAAAAAAAAAATGCAGATTGGGGACGGACCAAAAATATGGTCGGGTGCAAAAGGTCTAAATGAAACTAAAGAGACTAATTCTCAAATTTTACATGTGAGCCATAGCAACAACAATGTTATTCGCTTAAAGAAGAACTCCCGACAAAAATGTTATTCCATGTCCTGCTAGAAATGTACATGATGTAATCTGTAGTGAATGTCATTTTCTTACCAGTGTCTGAATTTTTGACTTATATCATCCTGAAGTTTGTTATCTGTGTCATGTGACCAGCAATTAGACCCACCAACTCACACATAGACTTATGTGTGGACAGGAAGTCTAATTCTCTATGTATTCCTATGAGACTGAAAGTGAGGCTTCCATAGGAATGAATAGAGCAGTGACTGGCTTTCTGTCCTGGGTCAGTTGGAGGTCAGGGAGTTGGTCACATGACCCAGCTACAATAAGAAGAGAGGTTTTTACTCACAGAAACAGTCACTGATAAGAAGATGACATTCACTACAGATTATATCATGCACCTTTCTAACAGGTCAGAGAATAAAAATTTTTGTGGGAGTTCTTCTTTAACATACAGACAGAAGGATTGCTAAAAGCGCGGTGTCTTCTAGTAGCTTTTAGCCTACTTTCACATCTGCAGCAGCAGGGTCCAGCAGGCCGTTCCGGACGGGGGAACAGCCTGCCGCATCCGTGCTAACGCTAGCCCACCATGCCGCCAGAAGGCTGCTCCGGCCCCATTCACTATAATGGGGTCCGGCCACAGCACGACAAATAAGCAGAGAGGCGGCTGGACAAAAACCGCAGCATGCTGTAGCTTTTGTCCGGCCATCTCTCAGCATGTTTGCTGTGCTGCGGCCGGACCACTGATCTGCCCCAATTATAGTGAATGGAGCCGGCGCAGACTTTCGGCAGCACGGTGGGCTAGCAGTAGCACGGATCCCCCGCTGGAACAGCCTGCCAGACCCTGCTGCCGCAAGTGTGAAAGTAGCCTTAGTAGGCAGTAGCCATGTACGTTAGACTGATATAGGGGGTTGTAGTAGTCACAGCAGATCGCTATCTAATGAATGAGTGACTTGCTGACAGGATTCGAAGGCTGACTATGCACAAGGGAATGTTGGTCTCACAGCTATCCCTATACCCCCCCTGGCAGAGGCATGTCTCCAGGAGGAACATAGGACACCACATGTTGGATTTCATTTATTGGTCTTCCATTGGGGGTTCAGCCAACTTTAATGTGCATGGCTAACTTTTAAAGGGCATCTGTCAGCAGATTTGTACTTCTGAAACTGGCTGACCTGTTGCATGTGCGTTTGGCAGCAGAATGTGCCCGCATTGGTGATAAAAATGAAGTTCTAATACATGCAAATGAGCCTCTAGGAGCAATGCGGGTGTTGCCATTACACCTAGAGGCTCTGTTCTTTCTGCGTCTGCCGCGCCCTCTGCAGATTGATTGACAGCACCAGGTATGATGACATTTACACTGCCTGGCCCTGTCAATCAAAGAGAGAACTTCATTTATCTTAGCAATTTCTCTCAGGCACATATGATCATGGGACAAACACAGATGTCTTCAGCTGCCAAGTGCACATGTAACAGGTCAGCCAGTGTCATAGGGACAGATCTTCTGACAGATGTCCTTTAATGACATTATATTCTATTTGACAGAGGAGTGAGTGGAGCAGTGGTCATACATGCACACCACTGCCCTATTCTGGGGGTCCAGCAGTGGGACCCCCAGCAATTAGATACTTATTCTCCTTATCCTATTGTTAGTGAGATATGTCGTGTATGTCAGGTAGTTTTGTTTTAATACTTACAGATATGGCCATTTTTACAGAAAAGGAACAGCCACATATAAACTTAGATTCTGCTAAACTCATTGCTGCGTACTGACAGTTTTACCTTCAGCATCTCACACGCTGAATCACAGGTGATAAGAAATATGGCCGCTAAACAATTTCAATTAATTTTTACTAAAAGCAGGAAATGGGATTTTAAAAAAAAGAAGCGATACTCAACTGGTAAACTGCTGGCTGCACTGTTGGTCCCCACCAGGGTCTTTTGACTTGTCCTGGAGTTATGAAGTGTGGTACATATGCAAGTGACGGCTGGGGCCAATCACTGGCTTCTGCCGTCTCATGCTATACACGCAAGTATGACTGCTGTGGCCTATAAATGGCTTTCTTCGTAACATGTGCATGTACTGGACACCATCATTGCAGGAAAACAAAAAGACTGGAGAGGACCACCAAAGTGTTTGCAGGACAATTTTTCCAATGTTACATTACCAATTTGCAGTGTTTTTTTAATATCTTGGACAACCCCTTTAAGGCACATCTGCAGTGTGACTGCAAAGACACTGCGTAGATGTAAACGCAAACAAACGGGCCTATAGCAACCAAATGCTAGATCTGAAGTACTTTAAAAAAGGGAATCATGAGGTGTTAGCCCTCTGGAAAATGAGAACCAGCAGCTCCCCATGAAAACTCCTAAGAAAAACTCATCACAGGCATAAGATGATGCCATAAGAAGCTGGCAGGAGTGCAGACTCGAATAAGCCAGCCCGGAAGTAACCCATTTTTAATGTATACAAAAGGGCATTTTATGTGTCACCTGCTACCAACACCCAGCATTCATGTATCTTACTTGTCCATGTCCTCTCGAGCGACTGCCATGTGATAAGCTGGTTCGAGTGTAAGCACCCCCTGGAAGAGCTGTGTCCCCAGGCTCAGGTGGGTCTCCACATTTTCAATAGCGTAGAGGGCAGAACAGACACAGTCAGAAGCAGCTTCATGCAGATTGGAAGGGGTCTGGTCCTGTTGCTGCAAACACAAAACACCTCAAGAGGTCAAGAACACAATACAAGATGAAAGTCTACACGTGGAGCTCAAATTATGCAACACACTGATGTCAATCTGTCACCACCGGGCATGTCCCTGATGCAGAAGGATGCAGCAACATTTTTTAGGGACTTCTACAGTTACAAGACAAAAGCTGCCATGAAACAGACAGTTCTTCAGCCAGTGGTTAGTTAAAGGAACACGTCCATCAACAAATGAAAAAAACTGGTGGATGATTTTCTGAAGTAACTCCATGTATTCTACTTGTCCTGGTTCTTTAAAAGGGTTTTCTGAGATTTTACTACTGATGATCTATCCTCTAGATAGGTTTTCAGTATCTGATCGGTGGAGGTCCGGGAACTGGGACCCCCACCGATCAGATGTTTGAGAAGGCACTGGTGTTCCTGTGAGCGCTGCTATCTTCTCCCCGCTCACCAAGTACATTGTATAGCGGCTGTGCTTGGCATCGCGTCACTTCTATGGTGTTGAGCTGTGCCTAGGCCACATGACACAAATGCTTCGTCACTGGCCTAGGAAAAGCAGAGAGGAGGCTGTAGCCTTCACAGGAGCACCAGTACCTTCTCAAACAGCTGATCAGAGGGGATCCCAGGTGTCGGACCTCACCGATCAGATACCGATGATCTAAACATCTAAAAAAAAAAAAAAAAAAACTTTTATTCCTCTTTGGACTTTTAGCATGGTAAACAGCCTCATTTAACCCTTACACTCCCAGCGCCGTACATGTACAATGTGGGCACATGGCGGCCGCTCGCAAGTGCGGCTGGCGTCATGGCCGGCAAGTCTCTGCTGTTTCTAACAGCAGAGACTTGCCGCTACTTACCTCATCGGCGGCTTCTTGCTGGGCGTTTAGATGCCGTGATCACACGTGATCACGGCATCTAGTTGCGTCTGAACCCGGAAGCGTACGCTTCTGGGTGGTGTACAGACACCCCGTGTGTCCAATCGGGGTGTCTGTACACCATATGAAAACTGTAATCCTCGCTGGTGAGGATTACAGTTTTCAAAGTGCAATTCTTATTCTGGCCACTAGATGGCAGGCCAGGATAAGAAATTACAATTCTTGGATTTATCTCAGTCTAGAAAATCCCTGATTGCTCATAACGAAAAAAAAAAAAGCCACAATATATGAGCTCATATTTGAGCTTTAAAATAGTCAAAAAAATTAAAAAAAATGTTAAAAAAATATATAAAAAATAAAAAAGATATAAAACTAAAAATCACCCCCCTTTCCATATAATTAAAAAATAAATACTTAAATAACAATAAATATAGACATCATGGGTATCACCGTGACCGAAAACGCCCGTACTTTTAAAATATAAAAAAAAAATTCCAATACGGCGAATTGTGTGGCGGAAAAGAGCGTCCAAATGGCGATTCGCCGTTTTTTTCGCTTTTTTTTTTCTAAAAAAAATTAAATAAAAAGTGATCAAAAAGTCATACACACCCCAGAATGGTATCAATAAAAACTTCAGATCGCCCCGCAAAAAATGAGCCCCCATACAGCTCCGTACACATAAATACCAAAAAGTTATAGGGGTCAAGATATGACAAGGAAAAAAAAAAAAAAAGAAAAGGGCACCTTTCTAATTATTTTATCACTATCAAAACGCAGGAAAAACTATACATATTAGGTATTGCCGGATTCGTACTGACCAGTAGAATGAAAGGTCAGTTTTAATGCACATTGAACGCTGTAAATAAGAAACCCATAGAACTGTAGCGGAATAGCTTTTTTTTGCAATTTCACCCGATTTGGAATTTTTTTTCCCGCTTCCCCCCACACCATATCAAATATTAAATGGTGGCGTTGGAAAGTACAACTTGTCCTGCAAAAAACAAGCCCTCATACAGCTATGTGAACAGAAAAATAAAACAGTTATGACTGTTTGAAGGCAGGGAGCGCAAAACGAAAATGCAGAACCGAAAAAACCTCCGGGAGTGAAAGGGTTAAAGGGGTTGTCTCAAGTCAGCAAATGGTATTTATTATGTAAAGAAAGTTAACACAAGGCACTTACTAATGTAATGTGATTGTCCATATTTCCTCCTTTGCTGGCTGGATTAATTTTTCCATCACATTATACACTGCTTGATTCCACAGTTACGACCACCTTGCAATCCAGCAGCGTTGGTCGTGCTTGCAAACGATAGGTAAAAGCACAGGCCTAGTTGCGCTCCCACAGTCCTGGCCACCAGAGAGGCTGGGGCTTTTTCTTATAGTGTACAAAGAACGACCACCACTGATGGATTGCAGAGTGGTCATAACCCCCTGGAAACGAGCAGTGTATAATGTGATGTAAAAATGAATCCAGTCAGCAAAGGAGACAATATGGACAATCATTTGCTTTTTTTTATCATTGACTTTCTCGAATGATAAATGTCATGTGCTAAAGTGAGAAAACCCCTTTAACTCTCTCAACTAGGCCATCACTGCAGCCAGAGAGAGCCCCCTAGTGACTCAATTAGCCCATGACACATTACACTGATCAATATAGTGTGATCTAGGCCCATTGAGAGAACAATACTGCTGTCATTCATTTAAACCAATTCTACGTCTACTATTAGACTAGCAGATAACATCTTTCCCCCATAGACAATGGCTGCAGCAACACAGGTGACTATGTCCATACCCCAGCCAGCAGTTAACAACTAGGACCGGAAGATGGACATGCGGAAGTCAGGGTGCACGACAAGAGTGGTGGGAAGTAGGACTATTTAAATAAGTTTTAAACGCCACAGAGCATACCTAAGTAGTGAGGATTCCCAGAAAACTGCTTTTAAGTTGTAGTAAACTGTGTCTAGCTGACAAGTCCATGCCATACAAGTTTCAGAAAGTATTAAGTGTAGAGCATTAAGTAAGGTTGTGACATAGCTTACCAGGACCTGGAAGAGGATCAGCAAGAGTCGGTTGTTTGCCATGAAATTGCTGTCTAGGACGCCCAAATTAAACCAGCTGCCCAAACATTTAAAGGTCTTTATCATCATTTTTTCATTGCCAACGGATTTCTCTACGCAGTTCATCTAAAGAGTAAAAAGAAGACTGAAATCAGGCTCTTTTAGAATCTGCAGACCATTTATCTAACACCTATTAAATAATGCTACTAAATATCTTCCACCAAATGACAGGGGTATTCTCATGTCATACAGCTATGGCATTCACTTTATGATTGGTGGGGGTCCGACAGCTCCAGTCCTGAGGATGAGAATGCATTTCAGATTTAAAATACGGCTGTAATAGGATCTTGTGTAACGCTTAAAGGGAACCTGTCATCAACTTTATGCTGACCATACTGAGGGCAGTATAAAATAGTGACAGAAATGCTGATTTCAGTGGTGTGTCTCTCTTGAGCTAAAAGTGAGTGGTTGCTGAGAACCAACATCACAAACATCGCAGCCCAGGCCTTGAAAAGAGTCATATCTACCTGAGAAGAGTCATGGTGATTCATAATCTCCTGCTCTCCCCACCCATCTGCTGATGACTGGCAGTTCTCTCCTACAGAGAAAGGGAGAAAACTAGGTAGAAGCCTGTCAGTCATCAGCAGGAGGGCAGGGAGAGCAGGAATTCATGAATAACCATGACTCTTCTCATGAAGATTTGACTCTTTTCCAGGCCTAGTCTTCAATGATTGTGATGTTGGTTCTCGGCAAACACTTACTTTTAACTTATAAATGACAAACCGCTGACATCAACTGACCTGTCTCTACTTTATTCTGCGGTTAGTATGGGTAGCATAAAGGTGATGACAGGTTCCCTTTAATAAAGGGTCAATCCCTTTCACTACGATATGGCATCCCATTGTGGGGGTCCGAACTTGGGGAACTTCTATCTATCACTGCACTGGCACTACTGCCTGTCCACAGCGGCACCTGCAAACAATCCGGCAAAGGACTTGTCATACCAGAAGAGAAACCACAGTGCTGGAATAATAAGCCAAATCCTCGATGATCTCAGAACGCCGATTAGCACCGATACGCAGGGACCGGCTATGCACCTCCTCGGGTAGCAAAGTGAGGATCTCCAGGAGGAAGGGTAATGATGAGGCATCATTACTATACCTGTAGAAAACATCAGCTTGGTGAGGAACTAGCCATCATGTAAGACACATATGCGTATAAGGAGCAGGCACTCACGTTTCTACAAGTGTCTGCACACAGCCCTTCCATGAAGCCATCTGCAGGGCAAGATCCGCTATTGCTAAAGCCAGCTAAAATGGAGGCGAAAAAAAAAGTGTTATCAATAAAACCAAATTAATATGGGCTTTGTCCCTAAATGCTGTCATAACAGTCAGTACTCCTAAGAGAATCTTTACCATTACATTTAGGAACGACTACATGGATTCACAGAGCGGTAGTGATGGCAGGTAATGTTAGTCTACACCAAGGATCAGCAGCCTCCAGCACTCCAGCTGTTCTGAAACTACAACTCCCAACATGCCACATTCATTCTATGGGAGTTCGAAGAACAGCTGAGCATGTTACATGCTGGGAGTTGTAGTTTCACAGCAGCTGGAGTACCAAAAGTTGCGGATCCCTGGTCTACTACTTCTCAGTGAGTAACAGATTACCTTAAAGGGGTATTCAGATTGTTAGAAGTTATCCTATTGGGGGGGATTTCCACTGACCACATGAACAGGGTTATTGTATCCCTCGGAGTCCCCTTGAAATGGAACATGTGTACTACCGCTCCATTCATCTTTATAGGAGTTTCAGCGACGGCCAAGTACAGCAAACTCCCATAAAGATGGAAAGATAGTTTGCATGTCCGACCTGCCAAAATGTTCATTTAGGGGGGCTTCGAGTGGTAGGATGTCCCCTTTATAGTGATTGGTGGGGATCCCAGAGATCTAATAGTTATCTCCAATCCTTAGGGATGGAGATAACTTCTAACAACTTCATTCAATAACATAAGACAAGATGCGCCTCATTTATTAAGAGGCGCATCTCTGGCCCTCCATGCGCCTATGCCAGGCACAGATTTAAGCTATGATTTACACCTGGCGCTAGTAAATGTGCTGGATCCCACTTAACACCATTCACTACTCATCTGAGAAAAGTGGCCAGTATGGCGTGAAAGTGCAAAAAGTTCACACTTTTGCACAAAATCCTGCTTGTGCAAACATGTACAACATCTTTTTTTTTTATTTGCCCTTGACTGAGGACTAAAGGTGGTCACCGGGCACCATGGTATCACATAGATCATATATATATGTAGTGTAACGCAGGGGTCCATCAGCCCACTGAAATAGCACCCGGCAGGGCACAAAGCTCTCCCTTATGTTTGCTTATCGCTATTTTACCAGCATATATCTTGACGGTAAACTTGTAGCATTCCATTCAGGTACAAAGGATATACTCACCGTAACAGTCAAAGTCCATACCTGATCAGACCAAATCTAGGAAACAAGGAGCATACGGAGAGGGTGCTGTGGTGGCACTGCCTATGGAACCTGACTATGCACCTATCAGCAGTGGGTGCGGCTGACAGTGCAGAACCCATGATTTAGAAGGCTGAAGATTGCTCATACAACATGGGGGCGTTCTTGGCTGCTTCCATGTCTTTCTTATAAGTCATTGTTTCCTTTCAATCAGTAAGTAGACACCTAGCTATGGACCTCACACTTCTCACTGCTGAGGGTTTGCTACATTGGATTCAGCACAGACAATACTCTGAGCAGAGCAGTCTGTGCCAAGGAGTAATTCCCAACATGTAATTGTAAGGGCGGATGTTTTCTGCTGCTAACTCTAAGCTCCGAGGAGTATGAGGACTCCCAAGTGGCTATGACATGGAGGGCCTATGGAGCTTTAATATGGACCCGGAGGCATTGCATAATGCACATCCCGCTGTACAATCCTACAGAAGAAGTGCTTGTATGGAGGAACACCTACGTAATACAATGGCCCAGTTCACGATTCCTAACCTTTCTATTTCTCCATGTAAAAGGGAAGCTTAAAGAGGACCTTTCACCACTCCTGACATGTCAGGTTTAATAGCTTCATGCTTTCCCCATGTAATAACAATTCTGGATCATCTATTCTTATGTCTGTATGTTGTGCCATTCCTTTATTATTTCTACTAGAAGTTATGGATGAATTGCTATTTGTCTTCAGTAAAGGAACAGAGGGGAGGTAACCAGTTGGGGGTGTGTACCTGCACAGTCTGAAGATGGCAGCACTGATTGGATAGAGTCAGTCTGTGCAGGTACACACCCCCAACTGGTTACCTCCCCTCTGTACTCTTACTGCAGACTGCTAGCAATTCATCCATAACTTCTAGTAGAAATAATAAAGGAATGGCACAACATACAGACATAAGAATAGATGTTCCAGAATTGTTATTACATGGGGGATGCATGAAGCTATTAAACCAGGCCTGTCAGGAGTGGTGAAAGGTCCTCTTTAAACTCGCCCATGTGCTCAAAGCCTTAGGGCCAGGCAGGTTGTCAACCCCAAGATGTAAACAATCGCTAAAGCAAGCAGAGATCTTGCTGATTGTCTGATATTCCAAGCACATTACAAAGTTGAAAAAGGATTTCATTATGACTTTCCAGGTACTTTGTTATTGGCTTCTTGAGCCACCCAACAAATATACATAACAGAGTAACTAAACCTTTGACTAGAATTGTAATATGATGTCTCTAATGCCCTAATAAAAGTTTCTCTAATATACCGATACTTTATTAATTAATTTTGTATTTTTATTACACTTTTCCCTACCTAAAGTTCACTTTACTGTACATCGCTGACTATGGAGTACACAGCAGCGAGTATGGGCAGGAGCGCATATTGCTTCTCCTGCCCGTGCCCCCCGGAGGTTTACCAAATCCTGGCATAGCACATAGGTACCCTGTAACCATCTGCTATGCCAGGATTAGCCGAGACAAGCGGTCTCCTGCTTCTGCCTGCTCCGCTAAGCTAAGAGATCTGCATGACAGCAATGTGCACTCCTGACCGTACGCCCTCATTCATAGTCTGTACACCGCCGAGCTGTCAGTCGTGTACAGAGAACTGAGTTTTAAGAGCACAGGGAATGGTGCCCTTTAGGTAGGGAAAAGTCTAATAAAAATAGAAAATCCATGAATAAAGTATATTAGAAAAACTATTATTAGGGCATTAGGGACATCTTATTAAAATATTACTCAAAGGTTTAGTTACTAAATATATTAGATTAGCCCAAGATGAAGTGGGAGGCTGGTAAAAACAAAAATGCCAAATTGGGTGGAATTGAAAAAAAAAAATCCAACAGTTTCATGGGTTTCATTTATATAGTTTTTTCTTGTGTTTTAATGCTTAAAAAAAAAAAAAACTTTGAGAAAAATTAATTTTTTTCTTTGCTTCTCCATATTCCGACCCGCATAACTTTTTTTTATAGTTATAGATCACTTTTTATTCAATTCTTTTTTATGGAAGGAGAAGCAATGAAAAAACTGCAAATTGTCAATTTAAATTTTTCTCCCCTTAGGCCTCTTTCACACGGGCGCAATGCGTGATGCGAACGCATTGCACCCGCACTGAATCCTGACCCATTCATTTCAATGGGTCTTTTCACATGAGCGATGTTTTTCATGCATCAGTTCGCCGTTGCGTGAAAATCGTGTTCTATATTCTGCATTTTTCATGCAGCCCTGACCCCATTGAAGTGAATGGGGCTGCTTGAATCACGCATTACATCCTGAAGCAAGTGCAGATGCAATGCGTGATTCACTGATGGTTGCTAAGAGATGTTGTTTGTAAAGATTCAGTTTTTTATCACGCGCGTGAAAAACGCATCAAAACTGAATGAACATATGCAATCGCAGTCAAAACTGACTGCAATTGCGTGTGGATTGGTGCGGATATTCCGGAACGCACCCTGAACGCATCCGGACTGAATCTGTGACACTTGTGTGAAAGAGGCCTTAAGGCGTTCAATATACGGGATAAATAAGTTTTGTGGTGAAGTGTATAGCAGAGGTTTGGAGGGGGTGTGTATCTCAGCCAGTTTCCAGTTTATTTGAGGTAGCAGAACTCCAGAGATGTGTTTGTTTCAGTAAGGCATAGCTTGCTGGAGATAGTTTGTTAAGTTATATGGGCTGGATTTCTTTGGACTGGGAGTCTCAGTCCACTACAGGTACGAAATGAGGCCAGCTGTGATAATCACTGGGGGAGAGCAGAATGTGGTCAGTCAGGACGACTGTTAGACCATATCCCCCCAAGGTATAGCATGGTCACAGTCAGGAGAACTGGCGGACTGAGACCCCAATGTGTCGTGTTGGTCACAGCCAGGAGGCTGCTGGATGGTATGGCTGTGTGAAGCTGGATTTCCCAATGTGAAGAGCGACCTATAGGTGAGATAGGCAAGTACTGTGTATTAGTGAGCACCTAGACGGGCAAGGTTTATTTTTGTGGTGCCACACTGGAACTGTGTTCATTGGGCCAAGTGACGCCAAGCTTGGAAGTGTGACGTGCTGTGTGACCAATAAAGCACCGTTTGAGTTTGAAAAGACCCTGAAGTCTGTCATGGCCGCCCCAAGCAGAGAGTGTGATCTGTATAGTTTATATTTTAATATATCAGGCATTTTGGGATGCGGCAATGCAAATGATCTCTATTTTTTATTGTTTATTTTCTAAGTCCCCCTTATGAGACTTGAACATGCGATCATCTGATTGCTTCTCCCAAAGACCGCAATAAATTACCACTGCAAACTAAGACTCGAGGCTAACACAACGAACGAGGGAGCCGTTCGGGCCTCGGGATCGCAGCCCAGTGCTCCTGGGGAAAAAGCCTCACCGATGCAGTTGTCAAAACTGACCAAGGCATCTGAAAGGTTAAATTGTCCAGGATTGGAGATACAGCTGAACACTGACATTGCCTTTGGGTTTTTACGGTTTAAAACTTCAGAAAGCCAGCGGCTACAGCACCCGCTCAGGTTTTGAGCAGGTGCCATGTTTAGAACTCCAGACTTCTGCCATACATGTATGACAGTCGTCATTAAGAGGTTAAATGGGATGTCTGTGTGTCTAATATTAATATTAGCAGATTAGCAGGGGTGCGACACTCGGCACCCCCGCTATTCTGGGGAGCTCCACAGCGCCGTCCATTGGATAGCAGCTGTTGCTGAGTATTTCAGCCCAGCCCCATTGAGCTACGCATAGGCCATGTGTACTAGTATACTCTGGAGACACACAAGATGGAATTCCCTGATCCTCCTCCAGAAGTTATTGTTCAGAACTACTTGATCTTGAATTCATCAGCTAAACTAAACATATACATATCCTGATGTGGAGGATGTGGGCCGCACTTATCAGGCCGAGGACTGCTTTGAGCCTTTGAGACTATGGGGCAAATGGATACTGTCACTGATGACCGCCAAAGACAAATATGCAGGAGATTTTTGACATTTGCTTCTTCAACCTTAATGAGCATGCCATGCTGCGTGCCATATCAGAGGCATTCACCACTACAACCATTGCTTCCAGGGGAAAACACAGTAACACACCAAGCACTAACGCCATGGGCATCAGCCTGTATTGCTGATTTACTGATATATGCCAATTTGGGGTGGAAATCATCTTGAATTGTGTGCTGAAATGAATCTACATTGTCAAATACACAAACTGTACCTGTGGGATTATTTTAGTTGCCTTTGTCCCAATGACTTGGGACCTATAAACAATAAACTAACAGAAGAAGGTGGGTGGTTGTTTTTTTTTGTTTGTTTGTTTTTTTGTTTTTTTTTTGGGGGGGGGGGGGGTAAAAAAGCAAACCCCAGCTACAAAAAAAGGAAGATGGCTGCTCCAAGAGCTGGACAGACATGATGTGCCTGACCGTGTGATAGCATATATCGAACAGGCATTTTCTCGCACACCACCAGATATTGTGAGCCAGAATTGATTAGGTTGTCTACATGCAATGGTACCTGAGTTACAATGACAGGTGACATGTCCTTCAAGTTCTGTATATGAGACAACAAGGAGGCCCGCAGGGAAGCATGGGAGTCTGCAGGCAGTTCATAGAACGAGGTTTGAATCTTCATTTTCATGGTTTGTGCTGCAAAGTAGCAAGACTCCACATCCTGGTGAATTTGCAGCAACTGGTCCGAGATCTCCCAAGCAAACACCTATGGAGGAGACAAGGGAAGACGGTCAAGCAATGTTTCCTGACTGTGACCAGATTACGGTTGTATTCTATCTCCTGAGCAACCCCAATGAATGTAAAACAGATTGCATTTTGGATACAGGATATGAATGTTCTTACCGTTCCACACACCGGCTGATAAATAATGGGTGCCCACATAACTGCAGAGTCCTCCAAGTACGTCAGGACATTGCTGAATAGGGGACTACCTGTATACTGCGCTACCCCCGTCGCATCACTCTGCACTTTATATGGAGGTTGTCTCAGATACCGCTAGTGACTGATTTATGCATTCATCCTAGGGGCTTGGACCCCGGCCAGAACTAGCACCATATACAAGAAGTTACACATTCAGTCTTACCTAATCTGTTCGAATTTTGCAGCCAGGCAGATGTTCAAGAGTAAGGGTACAATCCTGCAGCGCAGACGTACGGGGCGCAGAGGGTTCCCATTAAACTAATGAAGACCGCACTGTTTATTAATCCGTCTGTATTGTTAACGGCTGCGCTGCAATTAATATAGACCAACCAAACAGTGCGTTTTTCATAATTATAATTATTGCCCTCTGTGTCCCGTACAGCCGCGCGGTACTTCACCGTGACATGGCCATGCTGTGCGGCTGTATCGTGAAGTCACCAGCTGCGCCCTCTTGATACATCCACGTCATGTCTAAACTCCATGTTCAGCTTATGCTGCTGATACATGTGCCAAATGTATCCACAGGGCCCGGCTGATACAATGTATGCCAAGTAGTCTCCAATTTGTTTTTGTTTTTTTTACAGAATGGAATAGAGCAGGGATTCCCAACCTGCGGCCCTCCAGCTGTTGTAAAATTACAACTCCCAGTATGCCTGGACAGCCTACAGCTATTATGGCATGCTGGGAGTTGTAGTTTTGCAACAGGAGGGCCGCAGGTTGGGCATCCCTGGAACAGATCAGTAGAGAGCCCAGTGGCATCCAGTAAAAAATGTAGGCCACAAAAAACATGGTGGTATGTTAACAGGGGGTTCGGAGTGTTTTATCCTCAGGACAGGGCATGGGTATGTGATCAGTGGAGGCCGCATCCTTCCAGTGAGCACCATGCCTCCTCACAGCTTACCCTGGGCCACTGATGCCACCTGGACTAGGTGCCGCTCAGTCCCACTGCAATACCACAGCCGCTGGTCACAGCTGATCGGCACGGACCCCAGTGATCACATACCCATGCACTGTCCTGAGGAAAGGTCATCCTTTCATTTGGAATTTTCAACTTGGATCCCGAATGTGGACTGGTGGCTCTGTACATGGCTGTGGGACATGTTGGCGCTATATAAATAGATAAAGTACTACTTCCCCCATTATTACAGCACTAGTCACGACAGCCGCTACTATGACTACTGCTAGGGTGGAAGTGGCAGCTTTAGAGGAGAAAGATGGCGGCTGAATATAACTAGTCACACGACTGTATAACTGCTGCTTATATCCACGGAGCGACCTGCCCTCTGCCCCCATTACATGTGCTATGACGTCTAGTCTCCAGTGCCCAATGGTCCTGTAGTGCCACACCTCTAGGGGCATAGGGACAGCTGATCTGCCGCTCAGTAGTTAGGCTGCTGTAATGGGCATTCTCACACACTGACAGCACAGCTCCATGGCTCCAGGAGACACCTATAGATCCACCAGCCGCTCCACAGCTCCGGGCCCCCGGAGCCGGAGCAGCTTCCTGACACACCGTGCACGAGGCCTCTCACCGATCTCTGCAGCTCGCCCAGCCATAGCGATGCCCTCTCTTTCCCGCTCGGGTCCGGGTCGTGGTAGAGCGCCTGCACGGCCTGGTAGACGGTCTGCAGGCCCGGCTTCTCCATAGCTCAGCGTGGACGCTCCCGCTCGCAGTGTATTACAGCCGCCGCTCCCCAGGACTCATCGTCTTCCTCGGCCGGAACTAGGATTGTGCACTAGCAACGTTTCCGACCAGCAACTGGCTCTCAGCGCGGCGCCGTTCCGCCTTCTCTCCCAAGAGATGAGAGGGAGCAGGAGCTCAGCAGCGTCCTAAACAGCACCAGCGGGGGATCCTCACCCGTCACACGCAGCCTCCCCACCTCTCCAGCACCTCAGGAAGGCGGCTGCTTCCCGGGCAGGACGTACGTCACCAGACACTTCCTGTCTGTCCGCTGGTCATCTGCGCCCCCCAGTTGGACGGAACTAAGAAGGCGGAAGCAAGTGTTCCCGTAGTGTGTCGGAGGAGATACTGATTGCGGGGCGGGCACCCGTGGGTTAAAGGATGTCCTCCCTCTGGAGTCAGTCATGTAGTCTGCTCCATGGAGAGCAGGCTGGGATGCAGTGACTGAAAGGAGGGCTTCCTATTACCTCTCCCCAGTCTCCTAGTAGTAGTGTCTCATTATAGCTGAGAAGTACCTCATATCACCCATATATATTGTACTGATGACAAGTGTAGCCCCTCCACAAGTCCCATAGAAAGGAATAGAGCGGCAGCGTGCCTGAGGAGCCCTCTGCTCATTTCAGGAGGCATAAGGGGCCAACGGTTTTGTGATTGATAGAGGTCCCAGCAGTAGGACCCCCACCAATTGAATAGTTATCCCCTATCCTGTTGCCGTGCTCCAGCTGTTGTGAAACTACAACTCCCAGCATGCATACTTGCTCTACTCTTCTCACAATTCTCATAGAAAGAAATGGAGCATGCTAGGAATTGTAGTTTCACAATAGCTGGAGCGCCACAAGGTGCCCACCCCTGGTATAGTGTATAACTGAAAGGTGTCTCACGAAAAATATTCTACAGTTTTCAAACCAGCACCTGGATCTGAATACATTTGTAATTGTATGTAATTAAAAATGTTGTATAGTTACTGAGTTATTCACTGAAATCTATCTGTATAAAGGCACTTAATTTCCTAATTCTTTGACCTGCTCAATGAGAAGGCCGCACATGCTCAGTTTCATCCTACAACTGCCTCCTGAGCTGTGATAGGGAGAGCATAGACACGCCTCCTAAGTTGTGATAGGGAGAGCATGGACAAGCCTCCTGAGCTATGATAGAGAGAGCATGGACATGTCTCCTGAGCTGTGATAGGGAGAGCTGAGACATGACTCCTGAGCTGTGATAGGGAGAGCTGAGACACACCTCCTGAGCTGTGATAGGGAGAGCTGAGACACGCCTCCTGAGCTGTGATAGAGAGAGCTGAGACACGCCTCCTGAGTTGTGATAGGGAGAGCTGAGACACGCCTCCTGAGCTGTGATAGGGAGAGCTGAGACACGCCTCCTGAGCTGTGATAGGGAGAGCTGAGACACACCTCCTGAGCTGTGATAGGGAGAGCTGAGACACACCCCCTTAGCTACAGCAGAAAAGACACTCCCCTTGAGCCGTCAGCTTGATATAAATCCAGCAGAGCAATGAATGAGCTCTGGTGAATAAAGAACACCACTTTTGAAATACATCCGTAGGAGTGCTGTGGAATTATTTTTATTTTAGAGCAATAAATGTGGAGATCTCTGGATCCATGTGATGTACGGGGCTGGTTCTAGCTTTGTTAGTTATAGATTGTCCTGTACTATATTATGTCTGATTTTCATTTTTTACATTATTCATGGGATAACCCCTTTAATGTAATCAGAATACCCCTTTGATTTTTCCACAGGCCTAGTTTAGCTCTATTAAAGGGGTTATCCCATGACTGATGTAAAAAATAAAAATCAGACCTCATATAGAACATGACAACCTCTTTTCAACAAAGCTAGAACCAGCCCTGTACCTCACATGGATCCAGAGATCTCCCCATTCATTGCTCCAATTGCTCTGCTAGATTTATTTCTGCAGCTGGCGGCAGTTGAAGGATGGCACTGATCATGTGCTTCTGTGTCACTGAGCAGGACAGAGAAATAAAAAAAAGAACAAACAGCAGGTGGCGCTATACGTTGAATAACTCAGTGGCTATAATAAAGTTTAATTAATTACAAAAGAATTCAGATCCAGGTGCTGGTTTGAAAAGTAGAAGAGTTTTCGTGAGACAACCCCTTTAACTTGAACTTGATGGATGTAACACTCAAAAAAGTTGGCATAGGGGCAACAAAAGGCTGGAAAAGTAAGTGATACTAATATAAAACAGCCAGAGGAGCAATATGCTACTAAGTCCCATGACTGGGTATAAAGAGGCTCTCAGTCTCTCAGAAGCAAAGACATGCAGAGGTTTCAATCTATGAAAAACTGCATCTAAAAATGGTAGGAAAATATCAGGAATTGGACGGCGGCCATTTTATTTCTCCTAGTTGCTCCCCAGGCAAAACGGGCCATTCTAACTAATGAAAAGAATATTTAAAGCAGCTCAGTCATCGTGATCAACTCTATGCAGTCAGGAATGTAGCCTGGTAGGGTTGTATGAAGCTGAGTAAAATGATACCTTTTATTGTAGTGTAGGTGCCTGCATTCAGGAGAAATTAGCACTTTTTATTTTTATGCAAATGAGCTATTGGAGCACCAGGAGGCGGGCTTATGTGGATTGAGCACCACTCCAGCAACGGCTGTGGTGCTCCATACTGACGCCTCCCTCCTTATAAACATACACCACTCCCCTTAGATTAACAGCACTAGATGTGAGCCTAGCACTGATATCTCGCACCTGACCACAGGTTCCTTAGTAAGACAGGTGTGCAACACGTCTTCTGCTACTTGCCCAGCAGCGAAGATAAGGGTGACCTCAGTGAACCCAGAAGTGAAGATGACTGCAGATGGAGCTGATGGCGCCTCCATTCCAGGTTCAGCGACATTACCAGCGAGTGCACACTAATTATCTTCGCTGCTCAGCAAGCAGTAGAAGACGTGGTGCACACACCTTGCCAGGGAACCAGTGCCTCCAGCACCTCCACTTCTGGATGGACTGACATGTCGGCAGCTTCATAAACAGCGGAGGAGCACATGGTAAGTATTCTCTTGTACAGTGCTCGATGTCTTCTGCAGAGACTCCACTGCCACCAGTGAGTGCCGGCAAGAAAATATAAGCAATAGAGCATCAGCAACCGATTTTATCACAGAATCTAGACAGTGGCTCCAAGGTGAGATCAAACAGAAGGGTGACAGTGGAGACGACTTCTGTCTTGTGTCCCTGTAAAGATTAAAGGGGTTGTCCGAGTTATGAAAAAAAATATATAGCACTGTAAATCTGATGGGCAGCAATATATAACTAAGTTCAGCAAGTTTTAAGCAAAAATAATCCATATTTCCTAATTTCCCTGGTTCTCTTCTGGTCTTTGTTTACATGCAATAACAATCTCTGCCCCTCCCCCCTTCTCTGCAAAGGCAGTGAATATAAGTGCTGTGAGTACATGTCTGCCTGCTGGAATACTCAGCAGCATGTTGTATGTGTAGGACTACAAGTCCCAGCTGTACAATGACACTGCTAATACATACAGGAATTTCTCCCTACCTGTTCTTGTACAATACAATTCCTCTATAGCTCCTTGCCCAGCATTTGTCTCCTCTCACTGCTGCAGCTACTGTTTGTTGTAAAGCCTTGAGCCCTCAGTGTGTTCTGGCTGAAGGGGTTAATGTTTTATCTGAAGGAATCCAGGGAGAGAGCAGATAGCAGCCTGGCAAAGAAAGGGGGCGTGGCCAGTGACGTCTCGTGTACAGACTGTTATCTGAACTCTGAGGCTTGTGAACGAAACATCACAGAGCAGAGAGATAAGGTGACATCACAGGTCATGTGACCCTCAGTCAACTCTGAGAAACCAGCAGCTTTAGAAACACAAAGTATATGGGAAAGTTGTTATACCTGACAAGTTAGAAACATATAAAGAACAAAAAAATAACTTGGACAACCCCTTTAAATGCCCTAATGAACCAAATATCAGCTTTATTTTACCCCCTTATATAGCACTGCGCTTTACATTTATTATCATCAACTGCTGTCCCCAATGGGGCTCACAATCTAAATTCCCTATCAGTATGTCTTTAAGGTGTGAGAGGAAACCCACCCAAACACGGGGAGAACATACAAACTCCATGCAGATGTTGTCCTTGGTCAGATTCCAACCTAGGACCCCAGAGAGGCGCCATTACTAACCACTGAACCACCATGCTGCCCTACCATGCTGGTTTAGCCTGACTATGGACATGTACACATCAGCACTAGAAGCTGTTTTTCCAATCAGACTCCCCAGTGGAAACCAATGAATCCCATTATAAGTCATTGTGGCCTCCTGGATGTCTCTGGTGGAAACCATGAAACTGATTTGAACAGAGCCTACATGAGTGATCTTTTAGAAAATTCAGATTATACTTCAGTTATACTCCATATTATATATAAAGTGAGACGTGCAATATTCTACCTACACCTTCAAAATTAAACATGAGGTTCTTAGCGCACAATGTAATGAAATTGTGCGAGCCCATCTGCCACGTCACGGCGACCTCAATCAGATGGGTCCCTACCCTAAGACTTTTTTGTGTAACTGGACACCCAGAGATATTGCACATATGATGCATCAGCTTATACCACTACTCCATTAATAAAACTCAGATTTTGTGGGGTCTATGGTCAAAAGATGTCCACAGCAGTTCCACATTACATCTAACATAGTAACATAGTAACATAGTTTGTAAGGCCAAAAAAAGACATCTGTCCATCCAGTTCAGCCTGTTTTCCTACAAGTTGATCCACTTTTACAAAAGTGTTAGTGTAGGGACCCATCTGAAGAAAGCCACAAGGTTTGGCAGATGGGATCACACAACTTTATGTGTGATGTGTGAAAAGCAGGATCCAGGAGAACTCGTCCAGTCTTTCCCCTTTGATGCCAAATACTGCTTTAAACCATAGTTTTGAGGAGTCACCTGAACAATCATTCATCTGACAGATGTCACCCCCCTGAGCTAGTTCAGTAAGGCCTTCTGCCTTCAGACTGTATCTGTTTTGTGGTCTTCAAATCACGGATCCACAAAATACTAATGCAGTCTCTGCGCATCTCTTAATTTCATGGGGCCTACTGTAAAAAAGAACTCAGATGACATCCATATGCTGTCCGTTTTTTCCAATTACCATAGAAATGGGATTGGACACAGACAAAAATATGATTGTGAGCATTAGGTCTAAAATATAAAGGGAGATTTATCAAAAGGTGGAACCTGATTGGTTGCTATGGGCAACGTAGCCAGTTCTACTTTACACCAATTTGATAAATGACCCCCGTTATTTCTATGGTCTACAGCAGTATTTGGCATAAAAGGAGAAAAGACTGGCCAAGAGTTCTGATGCAGTCAGACACTTCTGATGTAGGATAGCTTAAAGGACATAATAAGACCAAACAGGTGGAATCCAACCTGTCCACTTCTCATTCCCCTTTTGATTCCCTGGTCACCACAGACATAAGATTGTTGGCTGATCCGGCCAAAAATCACAGCAAAGTTCCAATAATATAAATCTAATGTCACCTCAAACCTCAGTCTTCACGTATCTCTCTTACCACTCTTGCTTAGTGTTTGGGTGCCTCATGTCCCTGTCTGTAGGTTTCCATTTAGATGAACATCTGGATCTCTAAAAGGCCATGTCTTCTCCTCATCACTTACCTGTGGAGGTCTGTCTGGTCTGCATTCTGGTGTTCTGGGCAGTGTTCCTGGTTCCAGTCCTACCTCCTCTGTTCCATGTATCTCCTATGGTGGCTTTCCCCCAATTCTGCTTCAGGCCTGCATTTTGGTTCCATTTCTGATTTTGTAGTCAGGTCCACTCAGTTTCTAGACAGATTCACTGCCTCTGATTCAGGTCCTGTCGTCTAACGCTATACTTGATCCAATTTCTTGTGTTGACTGCCTCTTCTGGTGTTGACTGCCTCCCTATGCATCTATACATTTAGATGCATAGATCAGATGTCCTGAAGTCAGTTCCTGGCAGGCTTATGTGTCCATTACCAAACCCAGCAAGCTTTCATATCTACTGGGTTTTGTCAATGCCAAGTGGGCTTTTTGTCCAGTATTTGTCCCCTGGTAGACTTCTCATCTTCCACTACCAGAAAGCTTCCATGTCATGTAGGTGACCCTGTCCTTTACTCTTGATCTCTGGCTGGTTTCTCCCACCTGTACTTACCTTTCAGTGGGTTTATAATGATTATATACAGTACGTATATTACTCATACCATCCCTGAATGAAGTACATGTACCCCATTCCCAAGTTCAATGTCCTTTATTCGACATTGGTAGGACTTCCTGCTGCCGTTGACCTCTGTAGTGTTTCTCTGCTTTGTAGTGAAAAACCAGTGAGCTGCTGTGTCACATAGTCAACCCTTGACTGGTTTTCATGTCATCCTCTCTGTCCAGTAGTTCACCTTCAGTGGGCTTGAAGCCAACCTCTGCTGGACCTGTTTGTAATTGATAGACTTCTCAGTTTTGTGGTCAACTCTAGCAGGCCTCTGTGTCCTATAGTTAACCCTCAGCAAGTTCCCTGTCCTGTAGTCAACTCCTTTGGGCAAGCATGTCCTCCAGGATCTCTGGAAGGCTTTCATGCCCTATAGTCTACTCCCAATATGGTTCCTGGTCTTTTAGGTGATGCAGTGGGATTCAGTTATATACAGAAGGATGGCAAGGTGAAATTTACCAGAAAACTCATACAGGCTGGTAAGGATGCCATAGACATTCCAGTAAGAACACCTTTAAACCATCCATTCTGTAGGCACAGACTATGAAGAGTGGTGAGATGAGATAACTGACTCCTCCTCGTTCTTCCAGGTAGACTTTTACTGAGAGGTGGCCCTATAATACCCTCCATAAACATGAGCTGACAGCAATCTCTACTGACTTTCCCAAAAACATGCATGCTTGGAACAACAGCATGCATGTTTATTGCAATAGGGGGCAGAAGGAACAAACATTCACACTCCTTCTACCCGACTGGTGGCTAATATTGTTTACCTGCATTGTTTGTCCCACCAGTATAACCGTGTTCTGTCCATATGCTGTATTAGAGCATATGGGTGTCATACGGGGGTGTCTCCCATTTGGGATCCCCCTCCATGAGTCAGAGTGGTGAGCTGCTGACAAGCCACCATAGAAGGCTAGTCAAACTCCTTTAAATGTAGGCAAAAAAATGTATCTTTTAGGAAAAAATCCCTCCAGCCATATAGGCATATTGTGTACACTGTGTCATATTATACATAGTATATATTATAGTACATATAGGGGTCAGTTATCAAACTGGTGTAAAGTAGAACTGGCTTAGTTGCCCATAGCGACCAGATTTCAGCTGTCATTTTTCAGAGGTCCTTTGGAAAATGAAAGGTGGAATCTGATTGGTTGCTATGGGCAACTAAGCCAGTTCTACTTTACACCAGTAGTATTGTATGTACTTTTATACCATTACATACTATGCTATTACCCTCTACTCTTATATGTGCTATGACAGGTAAGTTGAATGTTGGATCAGTGGGGCCCCACAGGCCCCCAGTTATGAGTTGTACAGAACCCCCTTGAGGCTGGAGTTGCTCTGTATGTCCACATGTATCATGGTGTATATGTGATAATATTGTCTGTATGATAGGGCAGCAAGGAGCCGCACATACAGCATCAGCGCTATATCTGTACACCAGTCTTACTTCTTTAGGGACACACAGACACAAGACTTGTGCCTCCAGTGTGATCCTGTGTAAGGCTGTGTTCACACCTGCAGAGGAGACACCATGAGATATTCTGTAATACTTGATAGAAAAACTATTGCTGCAGACATCACTATTGTTCCTGTTACAAGGACGGACACTTCAGCGGATCCTGACGTCCCTTATCATAAGTCAGTGAGGACCGATAGATGCTGGTGATATCACCATGTGAGGAATCACTGCTCTGCAGGTGTGAATACAACCTGACATGCTCTCATGTTATATATATAGACTGGAGGAAGGGGGTAATATTGTGTTACATCACTGATCAGATAGCCCAAAACCCTCCCCCTCATTTATAAGGGTAGAAGGAACATATGAAATCATCTTCTGGGTGGTCACTTCTTCTAGTAATATTATATCAATACTCTATAACTACTATATACATAATAGACAATTATTTCACTGAGATACTTATCTACGATATGAACCGATGATCTGCACAATGATCCTGCTGGGCAGAGGCGGGAGACGTCCATCTTCACTGCTCATCGAGGTACAACCGACTGGAGGCAACTGACTTTTTTGTTTATCAAATTCAAAATGAGCAATTCTATTGGATGGCTACTGCTAATAATATGCTAAAGCCAAGCAATTCTATTGGTGGATGGCTACTGCTATTAATATGCTAAAGCCAAGCAATTCTATTGGTGGATGGCTACTGCTATTAATATGCTAAAGCCAAGCAATTCTATTGGTGGATGGCTACTGCTATTAATATGTTAAAGCCGAGCAATTCTATTGGTGGATGGCTACTGCTATTAATATGCTAAAGCCGAGTAATTCTATTGGTGGATGGCTACTGCTATTAATATGCTAAAGCCGAGTAATTCTATTGGTGGATGGCTACTGCTATTAATATGCTAAAGCCGAGCAATTCTATTGGATGGCTACTGCTATTAATATGCTAAAGCCGAGCAATTCTATTGGTGGATGGCTACTGCTATTAACATAGTAAAGCCAAGCAATTCCATTGGTGGATGGCTACTGCTATTAACATGGTGATGTTGTTGAGAATTTAAAAGAACATTATGCTCATATTTCACTAGAGCGAATTAAAATATACTGGAAACCATTGTGTTAATATCTAGAGATATTTTTACATATTTAATAATTCCATTAAATGTACCGTATTTTTCACCCTATAGGACGCCAATAAGATGCAGATGAGGCGCACCTAGGTTATAGAGGAGGAAAATAAAAAGAAAAAAAAGTATTATTCATCCTAAGATCAGATCCCCAATCAGATCCCTCAGTGTTAATCAGACCTCAGCTCAGACCCCCATTGTTAATAAGACCCCCAATCAGACCTCAGCTCAGACGCCCATTGTTAATAAGACCCCCAATCAGACCTCAGATCAGACAAAAAAAAAATCAAATCACCTCACTTCCGCCGCCACTCCTGAGATTCAGCAAGTGGTCACAGAGAGTGCCAACATCCACACACTTTGCACAGGTCCCAGCACAGCATGCGGCGCCGGCAGACAAAGACTAGAGAGCGGTGAGTACAGAGCCAGCACAAGGTGCACTGTACTCACTGCTCCCTGGGCCTAGTGTAACTATGAACGCTACTAATGCCATGCTGTTTACCCCAATATCATATCTGATTTAAGTACTTAAAGGGGTTATACAAACTATAAAACATGTCCCCGAATACCCGGGCCTCTCATATAGATTATGCTTACCCTGCTCTCTGGCACCTGCGTCCCTCTGGATCCCCGCATGGCTGCATCTCCCTGTCATGCAGATCAAAACATCTGGCAACAGGGGGAGCAGCCAATAGAATGCCGTGATGAGGATGAGCCTCCCTAGTATCACGGTTGACGCAGAGATGCTGAGATGGTCGTGCGGGGATCCGGAGTGGCGCGGGTGCCAGGCAGCGGGGTAGGTATAATCTATATGAGGTGCCCAGGTATTGGGGGCATGTTTTATAATTTGGATAACCCCTTTAAATTATGCCAACAATTATGCCAAAAACTATGCGCATGAGCAGTGCGCCCTCCACAACTTTCTTGGCATAGGTGCAGGTTCCAGAGGTGGGACACACACCTATCAAACAATGGGGGCATATCTTAGTGATATGACCCCATTGTCTGAGACGGGAAAACCCCCTTTAATGTATTTCTGGATATCAACAGACTTCTTGCTGTCAGCACTGGCCAAATACTACAAAGTTACATAGTAACATAGTAACATAGTTTGTAAGGCCGAAAAAAGACATCTGTCCATCCAGTTCAGCCTGTTTTCCTACAAGTTGATCCAGAGGAAGGCAAAAAAAAACCCCTGTGAGGTAGAAGCCAATTTTCCTCACTTTAGGGGGGAAAATTCCTTCCCGACTCCAATCAGGCAATCAGAATTACTCCCTGGATCAACGACCCCTCTCTAGTAACTATAACCTGTAATATTATTACCCTCCAGAAATACATCCAGGCCCTTCTTGAACTCTCTTAGTGAACTTACCATCACCACCATCTCAGGCAGAGAGTTCTATAGTCTCACTGCTCTTACCATAAAGAATCCTCTTCTATGTTTATGTACAAACCTTCTTTCCTCCAGACACAGAGGATGTCCCCTCGTCACAGTCCTCGGGATAAATAGATGATGGGAGAGATCTCTGTACTGACCTCTGATATATTTATACATAGTTATTAGATCTCCCCTCAGTCGTCTTTTTTCTAAAGTGAATAACCCTAATTTTGATAATCTTTCTGGGTACTGTAGTCCACCCATTCCAGTTATTACTTTAGTTGCCCTCCTCTGAACCCTCTCCAGCTCTGCTATGTCTGCCTTGTTCACAGGAGCCCAGAACTGTACACAGTACTCCATGTGTGGTCTGACTAGTGATTTGTAAAGTGGCAGGACTATGTTCTCATCACGGGCATCTATGCCTCTTTTGATGCAACCCATTATCTTATTGGCCTTGGCAGCAGCTGTCTGACACTGGTTTCTGCAGCTTAGTTTGCTGTTCACTAAAATTCCTAGGTCCTTTTCCATGTCAGAGTTACCCAATGCTTTACCATTTAGTATGTACTGGTGACTTGCATTATTCCTTCCCATATGCATAACCTTACATTTTTCAGTCTTAAACCTCATCTGCCACTTTTCTGACCAAGCCTCCAGTCTATCCAGATCCTGCTGTAGCAGTGTACTGTCCTCTTCTGTGTTAATTACTTTACACAGTTTAGGGTCATCTGCAAAAATTGATATTTTACTTTGCAAGCTTTCTACAAGATCATTAATAAATATATTGAAGAGAATAGGACCCAATACAGACCCCTGTGGTACCCCACTAGTGACAGTGACCCAATCTGAGTATGTACCGTTAATAACCACCCTCTGTTTTCTATCACTAAGCCAGTTACTTACCCACATACAGACATTTTCTCCCAGGCCAAGCATTCTCACTTTGTATAGTAACCTTTTATGTGGTACCGTGTCAAACGCTTTGGAGAAGTCCAAATATACGACATCCATTGAGTCGCCGCGGTCAAGTCTAGAACTTACCTCCTCATAGAAACTGATTAAATTGGTTTGACATGACCGATCCCTCATGAAGCCATGCTGATATGGAGTTATTTGCTTATTTTCATTGAGGTACTCCAAGATAGCATCTCTCAGAAAACCTTCAAACAGTTTACCCGCAACAGATGTTAAACTTACCGGCCTATAGTTTCCAGGCTCT
>ONZH01019143.1:0-177301 GCA_900303285.1 Rhinella marina
ATACAAATCCATTTCACACAGCGTGTAACCTTTCTGTGTGTCACAGTTCAGCACACTCCTCCCAATCCGTATATACTGTCCAGGTGACACTTTCTGTACGTCACACAATACAACCAAGTCATTTTGCTACCAATATCATCTAACCGCTTGATCCCAGAAAAATTCTCTGTGTGACATTTGTCTGGGTCGCAGACTAAATAGCCACCGTTAACAGGGTGTCAGTCAGTTCTACCATATTTCCTGCACGTCACGTTCCCAAAAAAACAAAATATAAAAAAAAAAAATTATTAGTTTCAGTTTTTTAGCTCAGTGATACAAATCCATTTTACTCAGCTACGTGTAACCTTTCTGTGTGTCACAGTTCAGCACATTCGCTCCCATCCGTATATACTGTCCAGGTGACACTTTCTGTACGTCACACAATACAACCAAGTCATTTGCTACCAATATCATCTACGCTTTGATCCAGAAAACTCTCTGTGCGACATTTCTCTGGGTCGCAGTCTAAATAGCCACCGTTAACAGGGTGTCAGTTCAGGTCTACCATAGTTTCCTGCACGTCACGTTCCCAAAAAACAAAATTGTAAAAAAAATATAAAAAAAAAAAAATAAAAAAATATTTTTTCAGTTGTTTTTAGCTCAGTGATACAAATCCATTTTACACAGCTGCGTGTAACCTTTCTGTGTGTCACAGTTCAGCACACTTCGCTCCCAATCCGTATATACTGTCCAGGTGACACTTTCTGTACGTCACACAATACAACCAAGTCATTTGCTACCAATATCATCTACCGCTTGATCCCAGAAAACTCTCTGTGCGACATTTCTCTGGGTCGCAGTCTAAATAGCCACCGTTAACAGGGTGTCAGTCAGTCTCTACGATAGTTTCCTGCACGTCACGTTCCCAAAAAAACAAAATTGTAAAAAAAATATAAAAAAAAAATATAAAAAAAAAATATTTTTTCAGTTGTTTTAGCTCAGTGATACAAATCCATTTTACTCAGCTGCGTGTAACCTTCTGTGTGTCACAGTTCAGCACATTCGCTCCCATCCGTATATACTGTCCAGGTGACACTTTCTGTACGTCACACAATACAACCAAGTCATTTGCTACCAATATCATCTACCGCTTGATCCAGAAAATCTCTGTGCGACATTTGTCTGGGTCGCAGACTAAATAGCCACCGTTAACAGGGTGTCAGTTAGTTCTACCATAGTTTCCTGCACGTCACGTTCCCAAAAAAAACAAAATATAAAAAAAAAATAATTATTTTTTCAGTTGTTTTAGCTCAGTGATACAAATCCATTTCACACAGCTGCGTGTAACCTTTTCTGTGTGTCACAGTTCAGCACACTCACTCCCATCCGTATATTCTGTCCAGGTGACACTTTCTGTACGTCACACAATACAACCAAGTCATTTGCTACCAATATCATCTAAAGCTTGATCCCAAAAATCTCTGTGCGACATTTGTCTGGGTCGCAGTCTAAATAGCCACCGTTAACAGGGTGTCAGTTAGTTCTACGATAGTTTCCTGCACGTCACGTTCCCAAAAAAAAAAAATATAAAAAAAAATATAAAAAAAAATTTTTTCAGTTGTTTTAGCTCAGTGATACAAATCCATTTTCACACAGCTGCGTGTAACCTTTCTGTGTGTCACAGTTCAGCACACTTCGCTCCCATCCGTATACTGTCCAGGTGACACTTTCTGTACGTCACTACAACCAAGTTAACTTGTGGGTTTCAGTACAGTTTTATTAATTTTTTTTTTATCATACACCTATATACAGAAAATGTTGAACCCCAGGGCTAAGGGTCGAGGGCGAGGGCGTGGGCGTGGGCATTCAATTACTGCAGGGGGCAGAGGCCGTGGTCCTGGGCAGGGTGAGACAGTACCTGCTGATGAGGGAGCAGGGGAATCCGCAGAGCTACACTCCCTAGCTTCATGTCTCAACTTACAGGGACACGTGGTAGAGGACTGTTGAAACCACAACAGTGCGAACAGCTGATCTCGTGGATTGCGGACAATGCTTCAAGTAATTTGTCCACCAGTCAGTCTTCCACGCAGTCCACCCACGTTACCCAAGGGAGCACTCCTTCTGGCTCCTCCACCTCAACCTCCTTCCCCCCAGTCTGCCCCCTCCCAGGAAAATTTGGAAATGCGATCCGGCATACTCTGAGGAACTGTTTTCTGGACCCCCCAGAGTCACAAACCAACTTCTCAGGTTGCTGCTGACCTCGTTCCCGATGCCAAGTTTTCCAACTGTCGCAGTCTGTGGGTGATGATGATGATGATGACAATGTTGACTTAGTGGAAGAAGTTTGTAAAGAGGTGTCGGACGATGAGGAGACACGGTTGTCAGACAGTGGTGAAGTTGTTGTTAGGGGAGGAATTCCCAGGGGGAGCAGATTGAGGAATCGGAGGATGACGAGGTGACTGACCCAAGCTGGGTTGATATGCCGAGTGAAGACAGTGCTTCTGAGGCAGAGGCGAGTGCTGCACCAGAACAGGTTTGTAAGAGGCAGTGGTGTGGCCAGAGGAGAAGCAGGGCCAGAGCTGGTGCATCAGCAGCAACTGTTCCACGTAGTGAAGCTCCCGTGGCGAGGCCTAGATGTTCGCAAGTCTGGAGGTTCTTTAAAGAAAGTGAGGATGACCGACGGACTGTGGTGTGCAACCTGTGCCTACACCAAGGATCAGCAGGGGTGCCACCACTACTAGCCTAACCACACCAGCATGTGCAGGCATATGAGTGATAAACACCCCACTCAATGGAACCAAGGCCTTTCACCACCTCCTGGGGTCACACCACTGCTCCTTCCCCCTGTGTCACTCGCTGCCTTCTGCTAGTCAACCCCCGCGTCACTCGCTGCCTCTGCTAGTCAACCCCCTGCCCTAGGACCCCGGCACGAGCGCCTCCCGCCGGAAAACCACACCTTCCCTCCACGATCCTCCACAGCGTCCACCAACGTGTCCCAGCGCAGCGTTCAGCTGTCTTTACAGCAGACGCTGGAGCGCAAGAGGAAATACAGTTCCACCCACCCACATGCCAAGCCCTCAACGTCCACATCTCCAAATTGCTTAGCCTGGAGATGCTGCCCTATAGGCTGGTAGAGACCGAGGCCTTTCGAAATCTCATGGCGGTGGCTGCCCCTCGGTATTCCGTCCCCAGCCGCCACTATTTTTCCCGATGTGCCGTCCCAGCCCTACACCAGCACGTGTCACAGAACATCATCCGTGCCCTGACCAACGCTGTTTCTGAGAAGGTCCACCTAACCACGGACACGTGGACAAGTGCTGCCGGGCAGGGACACTACATCTCACTGACGGCACATTGGGTTAACTTGGTGGAGGCTGGGACCGAGAATGACCCTGGGGCCGCTCATGTACTGCCCACACCGAGGATTGCGGGGCCTACCTCGGTCACGGTCTCTCAGACATACTATGCCTCCTCCTCCTCCGACCCCTCCTCCTCCACCGAATTACCATCCGTGGGCACGGCGCCTTCAGTCGGTAGCTCTAGGCGCAGCAGCAGTGCCGTGGGTAAGCGCCAGCAGGCGGTGCTCAAACTGCTGAGCTTAGGTGACAAAAGGCACACCACCCAAGAGCTGTTACAGGGCATCACGGCGCAGACCGATGTGTGGCTGGCACCGCTGAACCTCAAGCCAGGCATGGTTGTGTGTGACAATGGGCGTAACCTGGTGGCGGCTCTGCAACTCGGCAGACTGACACATGTGCCATGCCTGGCCCACGTGTTCAATCTAATAGTTTCAGCGGTTCCTCAAGACATACCCCAATCTGTCTGATTTGCTCACCAAGGTGCGCCGCATCTGTGCGCATTTCCGCAAGTCGAGCACAGATGCTGCCACTCTCAGGGCAGCGCAGCGCCGCCTACAACTGCCCGCTCACCGACTGTTGTGCGACGTGCCCACAAGATGGAATTCCACATTAAACATGTTATCCAGAGTTTACCAGCAGCGCAGAGCGATTGTAGACTGCCAGATGTCAACTTCCACCAGAACTGGTAGTCAGGTCACTCAGATTCCTCAAGTCTACAATGAGGAGTGGACGTGGATGTCTGATATCTGCTAGGTGTTGAGCAACTTTGAGGAGTCAACACAGATGGTCAGCGGCGATGCCGCCATTATCAGCCTCACCATCCCGCTGCTTTGCCTGTTGAAAAACTCACTGCTCAGCATCAAGTCGGATGCTTTGCGCTTGTCACAAGAGACGGTGGAGGAAGATACGTCGCTTGATAGCCAGAGCACCCTCCGGTCTGTTTCTCAGCGCGTATCGGAGGAGGGGGATGAGGATGAGGAGGAAGAGGAGGAGAATGTCGTGAGACAGTAGAGGGTACCAGTGCTCAGTCCTTAACTCTTGAGCGTGTATGGGCTGAAGAGGAGGACTGGAGGAGGAGGAGGAGGAAATGGAGAGTCAGGCCAGTGAGGAGAGGGAATTCTTGCGTGTTGGGACTCTGGCGCACATGGCAGACTTCATGTTAGGCTGCCTATCCCGTGACCCTCGCGTTAGAAGAATTTTTTCAAACACCGATTACTGGGTGTTCACTCTCCTGGACCCACGGTACAAGCAGAACCTTTCAACTCTCATCCCTGCAGAGGAAAGGAGTATGAGAGTGAATAGGTATCAACAGGCCCTGGTGCACAAGCTGAAACAATTCTTCCCATCTGACGCCGCTAGCGGCAGAGGGCATGGTTCTGTGGGCCAAGTAGCGGGGGAGAGGAGGCGAGCAGGCAGCTTGTCCAGCACTGGCAGGGGAACGCTCTCCAAGGCCTTTGCCAGTTTTATGTCACCCCAGCAAGACACTGTCACCTGTCCCCAGTCTAGGCAGAGTAGGGGGGAGCTGTACAGAAAGATGGTGAGGGAGTACCTAGCTGACCATACCAACAACCGGACCAATCACTCTGCTCCATACAACTACTGGGTTTCAAAGCTGGACACGTGGCCTGAACTGGCGCTGTACGCCTTGGAGGTGCTGGCCTGCCCTGCCGCTAGCGTCTGTCAGAGCGGGTATTCAGTGCAAGCTGGTGGCGTCATCACCGATAAGCGTACACGCCTGTCAACTGACAGCGCTGACAGGCTGACGCTTATTAAAATGAACAAAGCCTGGATTTCACCGGAATTCAAATCTCCTCCGGGGGAAAGCAGCTAAAGATTTAAATAACTTATGTATCCGATTCCTCCTCTCTACTCCTCCTCCTACTCCTCCTCCATATCGTCTTTGCCTAATGCTGACCCAAAAAACGCCATTTTTTAGAGGTCCCAACTGGCACTCTTTTAGCACAATTTTTCAGGAGGGCCCCCTACAGGCCCTCTCTTCAAACAATTTTTCAGGAGGGCCCCCCTACAGGCCCTCTATTCCAACAATTTTTCCAGAGGTCCACCTACAGACCCTCTATTCCAACCAATTTTTCCAGAGGTCCACCTTACAGGTCCTCTATTCAAACAATTTTTCCAGAGGTCCACCTACAGGCCCTCTATTCCAACAATTTTTCCAGAGGTCCACCTACAGGCCCTCTATTCCAACAATTTTTCCAGAGGTCCACCTACAGGCCCTCTCTTCAAACAATTTTTCCAGAGGTCCACCTACAGGCCCTCTCTTCAAACAATTTTTCCGGAGGGCCCCCCTACAGGCCCTCTCTTCAAAACAATTTTTCCAGAGGTCCACCTACAGGCCCTCTCTTCAAACAATTTTTCAGGAGGGCCCCCCTACAGGCCCTCTATTCAAACAATTTTTCCAGAGGTCCACCTACAGGCCCTCTATTCAAACAATTTTTCCAGAGGTCCACCTACAGGCCCTCTATTCAAACAATTTTTCCAGAGGTCCACCTACAGGCCCTCTCTCCAATTCCAGTTCCAAGTTTTATTTGCGCATACTGCATACATTTTTATTTTTGGGATAGGTGTGAAAAATAATATTACTTGCGAATCTATATTGCCCAACATTGGATACGGTAGCAAGTAGAAGACCAAACACATGCTGCTCACAGGGTTCCGCAAATTCCTGGTCCACCCGCAAATTCCTTGTCCACAATGTCAAGGAGGACGAGGTTCTGTGGATGAGCAACAAGTCCTTCTGTACTGAAATCGCCGACAAAGTCTCCATCTAAGAACACACAGACCATTGTGGAGAGAGCGGCACAGCTCGCCATCAAAGTGAGGAACCCCAACGCCAGACTGCGCAGAGAAGATAACCAATAAATATCTCTGTGGTTATTTTTGCTAAATAAAAGTTAAATAAACCCCCCAAAAAATTCATCTGTTAATGTGCCTGATCCACCCAAGTTGAATCTGTCCCATCATTAGAAATTCCCCCCCAATGAGTCCCCACTGTAACTTGCTTCCCATACAACTACCTCACCCCCCGACACCTGTGTCTCGCCATTGTCCACCACCTCCTCAGACAACACTGGTAAATCCACACTGTCAGCACACGGAAACAGCAAAAGGTCTTGCGAATTGGGGCAGAGAATGTTCTGGGCTAGCACATCAGAGAAGGGGTGACTATGGGGTTCCAGGGAGTACGTGACCACATGCAATCTCCATCTAAAAAGTCATGCCACACTTGATCAATCTCATAATTTACGACTGTACCGGTTGATGCTAAATTTTTAAGTTGGGGTCCTGCGTCGTCATTCTAACTCCATCCGGCTGTTGTCACCACCACACACGCTAACCCAGGGGGCTCTCTCTGGCTCTTCCAGCGTAACCTCCTTGCCCCCACCCTGCCCCCCACAGGCCCACTCTACAAACAATTTAGCCTACAAACATAGGGGACATACAAACAATTGACGTCTTTTTCCTATCTTTCTCTCTCTCCAAACTATTTTTCCGGATAGCTGCCATATACGGTATTAAACGGAGAAGAATACAGAGAACACATGCTACACTTGATCAAGTTCATAATTTACGACTGTACCGGTTGAATGCAACAGTTTTCAAAAATCCATTCTGGCTTGTTGTCACCACCACACACGCTAGCCCAGGGGGCACTCCTCTGGCTCTTTCCAGCGAAACCTCCTTCCCCCCAGCCTGACCCCCCTCACCTACAGGCCCACTCTACAAACAATTTAGCCAGATAGGGGACGTATTAGATGTTGTACTGATGTTTTTTTTGTTCTTCTTTTATCTGCCTCATGACCTGTGATAGGCAGAGCATGGACACGTCCCCTTAGCTGCAGTGGGAAAGACACTCCCCTGGCCAGAGCAAGCTCTTTTTCCCTTTTCCGTGTTCGAAATATCCATTAAATATAGGGTCCCAAGATAGGGGACGTATACGGTATTAAACTGAGAAGAATCGATACCATACCGGCTGATGCTAGAGCATTTCCAAATGCATTAAGGCTGTTGTCACCACCACACACGCTAGCCCAGGGGGCACTCCTCTGGCTCTTCCACTGAAACCTCCTTGCCCCCCACCTACAGGCCGTCTCTCCAATTTACCCCTGGTAGGGGGACGTATTAGATATTGTACTGATTCTGAATTGCCTCCTGCGATAGACGGGAATGGAACCCAGATCAACTGCTTGGGAAGTAGCTATGCTCACCACTATACCACCAGCAGGCACAGCAATTGATAAGAACAGATACTAAACTTGATTTCAGCTGCAGTGCCAGCATGAGCAGTGGTGTCACCTGCAGGCGGTGATGGACCTTCGTTGCACCTAGTTGGGTGCTTCCCTAACATGTGATGGGCATGTGCCTCGCCTTTCTTGGTCTGGGTGAGCACAATTGCCATGAGGGTAACCACCAGGCTGTTGCCTGAGGATTTGGGGTAATGGTGGGATTAAGCAGCCTCAGAGGCATCCATGCATGCTGCCCCTGCTGTTTCCTGTCCATTTCCGTGGTGTTTCCATCATTTTCTGAGGTTTCCAGGTTTTCAGGCAAACTTCCCTGTGAAGAGCTTTGGTCCCCCGCAAAAATGCTCGAGTCTCCCATTGACTTCAATGGGGTTCGTTACTCGAAACGAGCACCTGAGTATCGGGAAAAATTTGTCTCGAATAACGAGCACCCGAGCATTTTAGTACTCGCTCATCTCTAGTCATTAAATATTTAATCAAGCTTGCTATGCATTTACTGTTTCCATAGAAAACTACTGTATCTAACTAAAGTTAACTAAAAAAAAAAAGATTAATGCTATATTAAAATGCTATACTTAATGTCTACACAAAAAAATACTATTATCAAAAGAAGTACTTACAGCAAAAAAGGCAGACAAAAATATATAAAAAAAATATTTATAGATTGCACACAGAAACTCAGATGCATCCCTGTGACATTACTTACCTGTTCTTCTGAGTGGCTCTGAGATCAAACAGCACCCTACAGTTCCTCTAGCCAAAAGGATATAGTAAATTAAATCAAAGCCTTAGTTTATATACAACAGGGAAATGATATAACATTGGCAGTTGATAGCATTAAAGGTGTGCTTACTCATGCAAATACAAAATGTTTGCAGCCTCACCTTGGTAAAACCACTGACCGCCCTCTCTCATTTTTTCTCAAAATTAGTCACATTCACTGCAGTGTCAGGTCCAAAATTCAATAACATTCTCCCTGAGTGGAAAAACTTAAAAACTATAAAACTTTAACTGTTACTATGTGACCTACCTGGGAATCATTTTTCCCAAGAGTTCTTTACATTGGTATTTGGTTCTGCTGAGATAGTATTTTGTGCTGCACTGTGGGATTTGACTCTACTGGGGTAGTATTTTGTGCTGCACTGTGGGATTTGACTCTGCTGGGGTAGTATTTGGTGCTGCGCTGTGGTATTTGGTTCTGCTGTGGCATTATATTGTACTGCACTTTGGTATTTGACTCTGCTGGAGAACTAAATACCAAAGTGTGGCTCAATATACTGCCCCTCTTTGGTATTGCTGGCCTTGCCTACATCTGCTGGTTGACCCCACCTTCTTGTGTTGCTTTCACCTCCAGTCAATTTGGCCCATGGGGCCACTTTTACATTCTTTACCAGGGCCACTTCAAATTCCCAGTCTGCCCCCATTTCATCAATTACTTACAGCTGCCCAATTGGCTGCCATCAATGCTGAACAAAATGCCCTAGCCATGGTAATATTGAAATGTGCTCACCCATACCCCTATTGAGATGATCCTATGTGAGATCATCCAATAGATCCCCATATTTAGCCTTTCCTTTGCTCTATTAGAGTTAAATATAAACAAAAAAGACCAAACATGCCAAGCACTAAACACCCAAATCATGGGTATACAGTACACTGTGCTTGAGCACTACCTGCATCTATTATGGCAACTAAGGTACCAGTTCAAAAACTGCTAACAACCCACAAAGAAGAAACAAGCCCAAAACAGTACCCATAAAATATTATAAAGCTTTATTGTGTATACATATAACATTAAAAAAAGGTTTTATTAAAAATCACATGATGCAAGGACAGGTGGCAGAAAAGCAGTGACCACATAATTTACAAATGGGGGTGAATATGGAAAGGTGTATAAATTATAATGTATGGTCTGCACTACATCCACTGGATAGTGCCCTGTAAACAACGTAGCTACAAATATTGGCAGGAATAAATATTAATAACTGTGTCCAGACCAGAGTATAAAAGACTAATACCAATATCCAAACTCACCCATTTGCAATTGTGGTCAATGGTGGACGCAACCCCAACGAAGGTTCGCCGAAAAGCTTGCTGGATCGCGCTCACCATTGACCACAATTACAAATGGGTGAGCAGCAATGGACGTGCTTGCACACTATAGGAAAAAGCACCAAGTAGTGTTTGGAGAATCAAAGTTAACAAGGTGGAATTGAATCTGAATTTCGGGAAAAATGTGATTAGTCACAAATCTGAATTTCCTCGTGTTTCATAATAACAAATCTGATTTTTTTTCTAAAATGGCTGCTGCACATGTTACAAAGTGAAAGTAAGAACCCCAGGAATGCGTGCAGCCAGTCAATCAGCAGCTAGCCACCCCTGTGATGTCACATCCTGCCTGGTCTTCACCATTTTCCAGTGAACTTAGTGCAGGGAGAGACAGGTAATAGGGACAGTGATTAAGAAAGCCTTTATTTGTAAAAGTTTATTTAGAAAGAGTTTAGGGACAACACAAGGACAATCTAGGGAGATCATAAGGAGACTTTTTACACACTAACCTTGTTTTATACATAAATAATTCCTTTAGACCTTGATTCTGTAATTGGGGTGAAATAGCTGTCTAATGCTACTGCTATTGGGGTGTCCACATTGTGTTATAGATAAGTCATTCTATAACGCCTTGATTCTGTAATTGGGTTGAAAAAGCTCTGTATTTTTACAGTTATTTGTTTTCTCACCTTATTTTATAGATAACTAATTCCATTAGGCCTTGGGTCATTGGTAATAATTGGAATAAAAAAGTGGTCTAATACTACTGCGATTTTACACTTACAGGTACTGTTACTGAACAGTATGTCCGACAAACAGGTGCCAAGGCCTTAAAAAAATATATTTCTGGAGCTGGCAGAAGTAGGAGTAGAAGAAGGGGGTGGTAGCAGCAGTCGAAGCAACAGGCCAGAGCTGCCAGTGTCATCCAGCGGTCCTGTTTTGACCAGCAACCCAGCTGTCCTTGAATGGTTGACTCGGTCTTCAACATCATCTCAACTGACATCAGACACCCACAGCCAGGAGTTGGTTGGCTCCTCTGAAACCACACTTAGTTAGCATGGCCCAGGAACAAGCTCTGTGCCCCAACCTGTCCTGAACCTGCCTCTTTCTTTTTTCGGCTCCTTTTGCTTGGGAAGTATTGTATGTTGCCGGCTCTGTTGCGCTTTTCAGCGAGGACGAGATGCCCAGCCAAGATTTGGAGGAGAGATCTGCTGCTTCCTCCTGTAGGTCGCAAGTAGTGACGATAGAGTCGCGTGGGAGCTGGTATGCAAGAAGTCAGGCACCTGGCCATGAAACTGGTGAGGGTTACATCAGTGAAGAGCAGACAGTAGCGGATGATGATGTAGCTGATCGCACGTGGGATCCAGGTGAAGAGGGGGCTTCATCCTCATCCTCAGGGGGTGAGGGTGACAGTTTGCGCGTGAGACAGCGGGTGAGCCAGCAGGGTGGCAGCAGTGTGAGATCTGGAGCCATGTCTGGGGTAGACTGCTGTCCAAAAACAACTAGCAGTGCATGGGTTCATAGAGACAGCGGCAGGCAGACAACACACAGTGGTGGGGGTAAAATGCCATTTTTTCTGATGTGGGAATTTTTCATCAAGTCACTGGATGACGTCAGAATGGTCATGTGTAGAATCTGTGGGCAGAAGGTGAAGCATAGCCAGGGTGCCAATTCGTGTCAATACGGCACTGCATCAACACATGGAGCATCAACATCAAGTGGCCTGGGAGAACCATGGCACTAATGTTGTGGTACAGACTAATTCTCCTAGCAGCCCGCACCCCTTTTCTAGCAGTCAAGGCTCCACCACCTAAGCAGAAGGGAGCTGTGTTTCCTTCCAATCATCTACTAGTCCTGATGCTCCCCTTCCTGCTACTCCGCATCACTCATTTCAACATCAATCTATTAGGGAGGCGATTTCAAAAAGAGAACAGTATGCATGCACTCATCCAACAGCGCAGAAGCTTAATGTGCTCCTGGCCAAGTTGCTGGTACTACAGTCTCTCACTGTCCCCCGTGTGGCTGACTCTGCATCTTTCAGAGAACTGATGACTTTTGCCAAGCCATCATTACTTCTCCACATATCTTTACCAGGAGGTGGGCCAGTCCTTGAGCCTGTCAATGTCTGGTACAGTACACGGCAGCGCTGACATGTGGAGCTATAACTATGGTCAAGGACAATATCTGTCCTTAACGGCCCACTGGGTAAATGTAGTTCCTGCCCAGACACAACCAGCAACTTGGCCAGGTGATGGCAATGCCGCCTCTGCGTTCTCAAGCTATGATTTCTGCGCCATTGTCCTCCTCTGCCTCCTCATCCTCAACCTTGTCTTCAGCCTCCACTGTAGGCACAATTTGGAGTTGTCCTCCAGTATTACACCTATGGAAAGCAAGGCAATGTCTTTCTGTCTTGCACCTGGCCTGCCTAAACACAGCGGGAAGAAACTGCTCTGTGTCCTTCAAGATGAAATCAAATCCTTGCTATCTCCTCTCCAACTAAAGATTGGAACCATGGTCACCGATATGGGAAAAACATTGTAACATTTAAAAAATGGCCAGGAAACTGTGCAAGCACTTTAGCCACTCTTGCACTGCAAAACAAACCCTCCTTGACCTGCAAACGCAGAATAGCATTCCCTAACATCGCCTAATATGTGACGTTTCCACAGGATGGATCTCCACCCTCCACATGTTGGATCGACTATATGAGCAGAGGAAGGCCGTGAACGATTTTCTTGATGCAGATAGGCAGACGGGAGTACTCCTACCCAGTGGCAGCTTATGCCTGACACCTGCCATTTGCTCAGGCCCTTTGAGGAGGCCACTTTATTTGTCAGTCACCAGGGCTACAGGGTGAATCATTCCACTCCTTCACATCCTGGAGCAGATGCTGATAAATCTGGCTGGCCTGGGGACAGTAGACATGGCACCTACATCTCATGGCCACCTGAGCCCTGTGGGAGCTGAACTGACATAGGAGATGGAGGACAGTCATGCACAAGAAATGTATACAGAAATGTGTGGTTTATCTGCACACATGACAGGAGAGGAGCAGGAGGAGCATGAGGAGCTGGAGGTTGATGAGGAAGACCAAGTAGATGACCCCTACACATGATGGCAGTATGCAGTGGAGATTAAGGCAAGGAGTCCCTCAGAGTTCTTTTGGCAAATGGTCAGATGCATGCACATCATGACTGCTGGAGAGGGGTGGGGGCAGGAGAAGCACCAACACCAAGTCTTGAGTCTCTAATGAGCACTTTGCTTCACCAACCTACTGAAGAAACTACCCAGTAACAGCAGGATATGGAGCAGAACCTGAACAAGAAGTTGCTGGCATACTTGGACTGTGCCCTGCCACCCCAGATCCTAGATGCCCTGCATGGGCAGCCAAACTTCATTTGTGGCCGTAACTGGCCGAATTTGCCTTGGACAAGCTTTCCACTCTGTCATGAGCCCACTACTTGTATCAGCATATAATAGATCTGGTTCTCTAGCAATCTATGTGGAATCATAACTAAATTTATCATGTGTACCATTGCAGTGGGCATGTATTATTTCCCCCAGCACCGCCACAATTTTCCTGCCATTGTCGCTGAGTTAAGCTTACGCACCAGCAGATTGGTGGACGTGTACCACACTTTCCATTATCGATGTCTGATGACAGCCCCTGGCAGTGGATCTGCTAAAGTTATGTAGAGGTGTCGGCTTCCTTGCTGCCTTACATTTAGATAATTTTGTATGCCTAATGCACATTTTATTATAATTGGCATGAGCAGGGAAAAGTCGCAGACTGTTTGAATTAACCCCTAAGTGTTCACTAACATGAATGTAAGACCTCGTTCACACTTCAATTTTTCACTGACATGTGCTACATGCATACACAGCACACGTACCCATTGATTTTAAAATGTTTGTTCACACATCAGCATTTTTTAACTGACCATACTGATGAGACAGGCAGTACGTTGGTCCATGATGTGGACCAAACACATCCATTGAAGTCTATGGGTCTGTGAAAAATCACTGACACAACAAAGATGGAATCAGTGTTTGGCCTGTTTTTCAGTGACCTTTGGTACGAGATGCTTTGGAAATTCATTTTTAACTGAGCAGTGTCCATGAATGATGGATGACACATGGAGGGCAAAAAATGAACACATGGACCAAACACGGATCCCTCACAGTCATCTTCACAGATGAAACATGGACAGATTTGTTCACTGATGTCATATTTTTGTAGTAAAATGTCTTTGAACTGTACAGTCTGATGCAAGAATGAGTTAAAAGCACAGATATAACAAAGAAATGTTTGCAGTAAAATGTCTTTGAGCTATGCATTCAATAACACAGGTATGAAAATTGTGTTATTGCCATAAAATGCTTTAGCTATAACTGAATGTAATAATGGTGTTATTGGTTGTTGTAAAATGCTTTTGTTATAATGCAACCCCTATAATAATGCAACTGGTAATAATATTAATGACGTTATTGCAAAAAAAATGCTTTTGCTGTAACTTTCTGTTATCTTGCAGTAATATGCATATGTGATTAATATGCCTACATGTTTATTAATACCCAATTATATCTCCCTATTCTCTCTCTCTATAGTGTCCCTATGAGTGGCTTGTGTCTCTTTATGTCAGATATTGCCACATATCACCTATCCAGGTCACAAGTTGAAGACAGAATGGCAATTCTTCTGTCTTGGCATAAAGAGCTGCCTTTCACTGCTCCTTGATTAGCTGATCCAGGCTGTCTATTAGCCTAAGAACCAATCAGGTCAAGCTCTCCCCACCACTTCCTCTCAGTGTCACGTGATCCACCATCTTCTTCCTTTGTCCAAAACAAATCACAAATCTTTGGATTCATTTGGCAGACAAATATTTGTTAAATTTGTAACAAATCTGATTCATTTATGGTAGAATGGATTTGCTCATATCTACTGCAGAGAGTAGCCTGATTGTGTGGAATTTTGTGTGGAATACTTCAACTACTTTTTTCTGAATATGATTATGGTGGTATCCATCTTGCTCAAGCTGCTTTACACCAGCCACCATAGGAATCTGTAGTCTGTAAATCTGTAAATGATTTAGTGTTTGGGAGAGTCTTATAGACATGATCTGTTCAGAGTTCATTTTGCTGGGAGGGGGAGGAGTTGAGCTCTCACCATTGTTGGATTGGGGTGCCTAGGGCCCACTAGTAAAATTTATTTTGGGGGTCCACTGTACGGATACATTCAAATATTACCTGCTCACACAGCAGCAAGATGCTACCAGATGATTGATTATGGGGGGCCCTGCAGTGACTCTTGAGAAGGTAGGTCCTGGGGAGAAGAAGACATTGGCTAGCTCTGCTCTACACCTAGAAGTCATCTCAGCTCTGATCGTGCATTTAATAATAAACTGGGGAGTTTCTTTATTAATCTATCAAGTTTCTTATATGAACATAGACTGGTTGAGGTGTTGCACATTGAATTTATGTATGTATTGCAGTAAGTCTACTGTGTTCTGTGCCACTTGTGCAGGGGGTGGAGACAAGGGGCCCACCTTGCTCAGGGGCCCACCGAGGGATTCACCTGTACCCCTGTGGGCCAGTCCGAGCCTGGCTGTCACAATTGTCTATTGGATCTGTATTATCTGTCATTTTAATCCTGTCTGTGGTGATAATGAGATGCCTTCTGAGAAATTATCTGTACAGAACATGAAATGTCAGTTTATTATATGGGTGAGAAGTGATTGTGAAAACTACAGGGTTTTTTAAATATAGCTAGTGGCAAGGAAGCTTGGGAAAAAAAAAAAAAACATCTGTAGTGACCATCTGTATGCCTTTTTACGCAGTCACTAAGGTTGGGCCGCAGCCATTGGGCCGCTGCCTTTTTACAGGGGTCCAGTCTAAGAACTGTACAGGTTGCTTCTCAAAAATATGTCTGGAGGTAAGTAGCTGAATTTCAAGTAACCTGGCTGCATGGTGCTGGGGAAAATGCTTTCTCAAGCGTGATGGAGGAACCTGGGCCTGCCTCTCACAGGATTTTCATCATTGTGACTGGTAGCTTGAACTGTCAGGATTGAAGAGGAAATATTTGCCTTTTCCAGGATTGGCACTTTCCAGTTTCTTCTTTCTCCATTTGCTCTGACCTACTCCATCTTTGATTCCAAAATAAATGTGATGAAAGAAATTAGATTCGGAATAGAATCCTTTTTTTTAGGGACAACTTATCTAAAATGAAATCCAAGACTGATCACAAAGCCTGTCACCCTCACATGGGTGGAGTAAAGAAAACTCTGGGACACAGCATTTACAGGCCAGGAACAGTCAAACAACATTCCTAGTGGCATTGGAGAAGGCCTCTGATAGAGATGAGCAAATCTCTTAAAATTTGCTTTGTGTCTGATTTGCCAAATCTGTCAAAAATTGGATTTGGGTCTTAATTGATTCTGCTCGAATGAAAGGTGCTTCAAAATTGGTGGCCTCAAAATTGGTATATGATAGTCTGAGATCTCCTTGGATTCAAAATTTTTTTCTTTTTGCTCTCTCTCACCCACCCCCCAACTTTTAAGCTCTTTAACGCAATGACAGCAATAGCAAATAATGTCAGAGTGACACTGACATATAGCCAGGGACGCCATTGAGACGGTGCTGGCGGTACTACCATCAGAGGCCTAGTGAAAATGCTGTATTGGGGAGGCCCAGCGGTCAATGCACTGACTCTACTGCTGCCATTATTACTGAGGGAATTATGTGGGGCATTGTTATTAAGGGCTGTATTACAGGGGTATTACTATTACTGGAGGCTCTGTTGTGGGCATTATTAATTCAGGCAGCACAACCGAGGCATTGTTATTGCTGGGGGCACTTTAGGGGTCATTATTGTTACTGGAAGAGGCACTATAGGGGGGCATTGTTGTTACTGGGGCACTATAAGTAGTATTATTATTGGAGGGACTTTTTCTGCAGTATAGCATTTGGGTGCATTGATGAGCACAGCAGGCCAAGTATTGGGGGTAGCAGCAGGATGACAATTTTGGGGCACTAGAAGCATTTCTGGCTTGTGAAGATGGGACAGAAAGTGGAGAGCAGCAGAGTTCTGGAGCAAGAAATAATCCTGCTTCTATATTCTTCAGTTTTCATTAGAATATTCAAAAAACATGAAATCCTGTTTAAAAAAAATAAAGTAAAATGAACATAATGCATTCTAGGTAGGTAAAACAATCATACAACACAATGAGGGCTTGTTCACATCTGCGTTAGAGGCTCCATTTTGGGCATCCATCGCAGATTTCATCAAACAGACCAGACAAAACCAGACAGAACTTTGCTGCTAAGTCCAGTAGCTGTGAACGCAGAGTGCACTGTGCATGCTCAGCCCCCTCTCCATTCACTGTGGTGGGACTACCAGAAATAGGCAATCCAGAACTGCTATTTTTGGAACTCCTACATCAATCAATAGAAGATGCCTGCATTTGTGCGGTGCATTCACTTTCAGGGGATCTGCACCTGTCTGACATTGATGGCATATCCTAGTGATATGCCACCAATGTCTAAGATGGGAACACCTCTTTAAGTAACAGTGTGTGATACAATGTATTAAACTTACTATAAGAAAACATGCCCCAAGCATCACTGCTTTGATTTTTACATCAAGATTTAATGGAAACTGGACCCCGAAGATGTCAGCATCTGTATACATCTCATTCACCAGGCCAGACCACTGTTTGGTAATTCTACCAACTTCATAGGTCTCATCAACTGACATTACCTGTGGGAAACAAAACTTACTTTATGAATTTGCTTACAGTTACTATATATTGGTTAAACCATTAGCAGCTATAAAATCTGAAAATAAATATTTTAGTTGCAAGAAAGAAATGACCAAAGGCCCAGGGGCTGGTGTTTCAAAAACGTGGTTAGCCAGGGTAGGGAAAGCCTATCCTCTATAGGCCTCAAAACACGTCAAAGCCCAATGGTCTAGATTATATGAAGAGGATTTTGCTATTTTTTTTTTCAATTATCATTATGGAAATTACAGCAGAGAAACGCACCCAAAGTACCAAACCCTACCAACTTTATCCATCCTCCATACATGATAAGGAAAGGAGAGAGAAAGGGAAGAGAAAAAAAGAAAGCACCTGCCAAGAATCACATTAATGTGTAACATCATCTGGTAATGCCACTAACCATGGGTTCCAAGAAGCATAAAAACATCTGACCCACCCTTGTACAAAGACCCATTTTTCATTGGTAAATATAAGGTTCTGTCTCATTCTGCCGACGGTGTACTCCTCAGCAAGCAGCACCACCAACATTCACATACCCTGTGCAGATAGCACATACATAAATGGCCAGTCAGCCCTTTAATTCCAGCGCTGTACAATGCTGGGATTAAAGCTCCTGCAATCTAGCAGGAGCAAGTCGGGTCCTGGCTGTGAGACACAGCAGGGATCCTGAGGAGAAGACAGGAGCGGTTTATTACCGCTTTTGTCTCCCCCTATGCAGAAAAGAGATCGCTGAAAGAGCGCAGGGAGGGAGCCAAACCACCTCCTCTGTTAGTCCTGGTGGTCACATGTCTGACAGGTGACTCGAGGTAGGAGCAGAGGGTCTATTTTGGTAGTCAAATTAAAAAAAAAGTTAGGGTCACTAAACCACCACATGCACAAAATCATGTGGACATTTAGGCCTTTTTTAGACCCAGTCATGAAAGGGTGAAACAGGCAGCCTGCTGGCCACATCCTGTGCTTGGTTTCATCCTTTGGATTTCCACACTAGTGTTTGTCCCTGTGAAGTTGCTATTGGAATCCTGACCTTACTTTGTACCCCGACTCTCACTTGTGTTTCACCCCTTGGATTTGATGTGATCTCCTGGTTTTGACCTCTGGCTATCCCTGGTTCATGTTACTGGTTCTGATTTGGTTTGGACTCTCTTGGTATTGACCTCAGCTTTGTACGTTTTTTGGTTCGGTCTTTGTCCACTGTGTCATTCTGTCACTAGTCTTCTGTTATTTTGTTCCCCTGTGTTCCCCTCACTGATTCAGTCCCAGTACCTATAATAGGAAAGCACTGTCATCCAGGCTGCCGGTTAGGGTGGATTGTGCAAATAGGTAGGGACAGTGCTAGGAAGGAGTACATGCCTCACTATTCCCTATCTTGACAGGTTCAGTGACTTTCTCCAAGCAAGAGAAGAAGAAACTGTTTTAGACATACAAAATCTTAGAACCAAAAACTTGGCACACATTAAAGCTCTAAAAGTCACCCCAGAATTATATTTAGTAGTCTTTAAAAGAGAAACCACACACTCACATTTTTGTTAGGTTGCAGCCTTGTGCTAAAATAAAAAAATAGTTTTCCCCTGTCAATCTGCACTCAGTCCTGCTTAATGAGAACACAGCATTTTAGGAATGTTTGCAAATTTATTAAAAATGAAAAACTTAAATTTTGCATGGATATAAGTATTCAGAGCCTTTGCTATGACTCTTGAAATTTAGTTCTGGGGGCTTCCCATTTCCTTATTCATTTTAGAGATGTTTCTGCACCTTGATTGGAGTCCACCTGTGGTAAATTCAGTTGATTGGTCATAATTTGAAAATACACACCATGTGTATATAAGGTCTCACAGCTGACAATGTATATCAGAGCAAAAACCAAGCCATGAGGTGAAAAGAACTGCATGTAGAGCTCAGAGACAGGATTGTTTGGAGGCACAAATGACCATTTTGCACTGAAAGTTGCCAAGAGCACAGTGGCCTCCATATTTCTTAAATAGAAGAAGTTTGGAATAACCAGGACTCTTCCTATAGCTTGCCAACCCTCTAAACTAGGTAATTGGCGAAACGGGCCTTGGTAAGAGATGTCACCAAGAACCACCCTGGCTGAGCTTCAAAGATCCTGTGTGCAGATGGGAGACAAAAAAGGTCAACCATCACTGCAGCACTCCACAATCTGGATTTATGGCAGAGTGGTCAGAAGGAATACTCTCCTCAGTAAAAGACACATGAAAAAATGCAAAAAAAGCACCTAAAGGAGTCTCAGACTGTGAGAAACAAGATTTTCTGGTCTGATGCAACCAAGACTGATCTTTTTGGCCTCAATTCTATGCATCATGTTTGGAGAAAACCAAGCTCTACCCAATAATTACCCTGCAGTGAAGCACGTTGGTTTGCAGCATAATGCTGTGGGTGTGTTTTTCAGTGGCTGGAACAGGGAGACTGGTTAGGGTTGAGGGAAAACTAAACAAAGCAAAGTACAGAGAAATTCTTAATGAAAACCTGATCCACTGTACTATGGATCTCAGACTGGGTTGAAGGTTTACCCTCCAACAAGACAATGACTCTAAGCACACACAGTCTAGACAGGGAGGACTTAGGGACAACTATGTGAATGTCTTTGAGTGGCCCAGCCAGTTCCCTGACTTGAACCCAAGTGAACATCTCTGGAGAGACATGAAAATGGCTTTCCACCGAATTTCCCATCTAACCCGTAGAAGAAGAATGGCAGAAAATCCCCAAATCCAGGTGTGCAAACCTTGTGGCATCATACCCAAGAAGACTAAAGGCTGTATTTGCTTCCAAAGGTGCTTCAGCTAATTCCTAAGTAAAGGGTCTGAATACTTATGTCAATGCAAGTTGGACCACCGTCAATATGAAAATAGCTCATCAATATCATCTCTTTAAGTTTGGTCCAATTCAAATTTGTTTTCCTGAAAATTTTAGCCAAGAGATGTTCTGTGTTGGACATATTCTCACTGTAGAGTAAATGTTGCCTGGCCTAAGTCATTGGGATTAGAGATGAGCGAATCTATTCGCCGCTTCGTAGATTCATATCGAATCTTACAAATTTTCTACTCCGAAGCGAATCCAGATTTTTTCGGATTCGCTTAGTATTATTCATAAATTTTCGTAAAATTTTGAACGCGTATGATACGTACGCTACATATGAAATGTACGCATTCTTCGTGAAGTGGGAAAATGACTATACACCCCCTCAAGAGCGGGAAAGTGAAGATACGCCCCCCTCAGAACTGGAAAACACCAGCCCACCAGGATCTAACTATTTGCATGTATAGGGAGTGAAGACTCCTCCCTCAGTACTCCACTCTCCTTTGAATCAGTTTAGACCAGCGCTGAACACTGTTCAGTACAGCAAACATGGCTAAAGAGCTGCGTCCGAACTGAAACCAGATGGTCTTTGGGAATGAGTTCCCCAAACCACCGCCCGCTCCAGAATCCGGGTGTCACACTCTGAACTCAAGACGAGAAACCCAGCATCAGTGGCCTTATTCTCCTTACCGGCTGCTGAGGTTGCTGCGCATCGTGATGCGGCTTGTCGTGAGGCGGCTGGTGTGGCTGCTGTGGCTGGTGCAGTGGAGGCGGCTGAAGCATCCACTTCGCCGCCCAGGAGGAGATCAACAACACCTTCCATAAGGCAGAACCCGATTGTTCCAGCATCGTTGACAGCCCACGCGCAGACCATCTGGGATTACAAGAGTGCCGTGGTAGGACTGGCTGATCCAGGTACTGGACCATCCTAGGCCGGGAGATCCTAATTTGGAGCGCAGGAAGGGAACTGTCCTGTGGTTTTCTGTGGAGCGAGGCTCTGGCTTCCTGGCGGACGATGAGAACGGGGAGGAGTACTTCGTGGGCCGCAGGTCAGTTAAACAGCCGTATCGGACCCAACCCCGTCACAGCCTGTATGTGGGGGATCAGGTGGAGTACACCCCCATGGCATCCCTGAAAGGCCCCTTCGCTACCGGGGGGTTACCCTACTATCTAAGCCCCTGGTCCCAACATCACCACCTGAAGTTTGGCCGGAGGAACCACCAGGCGACGGACGCGTGTGCTGCCTTCAGGAGATACCAGATGGCACCCTCTGCTTCATGGAGAAGCCACAGCCGGAGCCTCTGATACCTGGACTGCCACCACCACCATCATCACAGTCCTTTCAGCTGGGTCAGCTGACAACTTCATCATTTACATTCCAATCCATGGTTATCCACCAGTACCAACTACCAAGGAAGATGAAGCCAGCAGCAGCCAGGGGAGCTGGGGCTTCTTCCCTGGGTGCAACCTTGCCTCCACCGTTGCAGCCAGAAGTCTTACCCCTGCTGTCCCGGCAGGAGGATCCGGAAAAGCGCAAGTGGCTGCAGCGCTCACCAGCCGTGACCACCCCGGACAAGTCCGACTTCCGGAAGAAGAGGGCAGTGGAGTTCCACCACGGCAGAGAGATTGGCCTACAGGAGGCAGGAGCGTCCTCTGATGTCCTTCAGTAGCAGCTCAAGCGAGGAGTACTTCAAGTCTGGCTGCCCATTTTCCTTTTTCCCCCCTTCTCAGGTTATTTGGGAGCCCTAACCTGCTATTTTCTATTATCCATGTGGATTACACGTTACCTGTTTGGATTTCAAAATTGCCTCTAAAGACTGTACACCGATGCCTAGCCTCGTGTGTATGATGCAATCGCGAGTCCATAGTATGCTAAGGATTTGTACGCACGTTTGTACGTTAATGTTTATGTATTGTGTACTTTTAACAACACTGACTGTATGTTCGTAATTTGTGCAGGAATGTTTGCAAAACAACGATTATTTTGAACGTAAATTCGACCAAATAAATTCGTATTAAGAACGAATCTTGTCAGAAATTCGGTGAACATTCGCCGAAGCAGATTTTGGATGATTCGCTCATCTCTAATTGGGATCTAATAGGATCCATTAAGAAATATCTGTCATGTCCATCATTGCTTTCTGTAAAAACTGAACAGAGCCTTGTAAAAAAGTGTAAAGTGTAAAAAAGAGCAGTGGTGGATATTGCAGCCTTACCACATGTATTGTTAGAAAGATATTTGCTCCTGTTTTTTGTCAAGGGTTTTAGTTCATTATTATTAAAAAAAAATAATATATGCGTATAATATATTTTTATACCTGAAAGTTGATATCTGAGCAGCAACTACAGGAAAGAAGAGGTCCAATGACCCTCAAAACATTTTCATGTCTCTCGTTTTGTATTGTAAATTTTGGTAGAAAAGGATGCCAATTCTGAGCGACATAACCAACTGGTATTCCTGGAGGAGCCTGAACTTCCAGCTATGTATAAAGACACAAAAACATTAGAAAACAAGCATGTGTAATATATAAAGCAATTAATGTTGTAAGGTTAGAATTACCAGATCCGGCATACATTGGATACCACTAGTGCCCCATGGATCCCATTGACTAGAATAGGGATACTGATTTCTGCTATGCTTGCAGGTATTCTCTTTCATACAGTAAAATTTTGTCACTTTTTTTTTGTTAGAATCTTCAATGGAGGATCCTGTTGGAAAATCTGAGACTGATGTGAATCTAGCGTAAGATTAGTGTTTGCTAAATAAGCAGAGAATTAAAAGAGAACTCTTATGATAAATGATAATATTTAGATGGTAAATCTATTATTTACAAATGTGTTGCAATCAGATTTGGTTTTATATAAGGCACTATTTCAACATCACAAGCACCTATGCAGGGAACTTCCTATTCAATATATAACTGTTGTGGTTCCCTTGGCTGCTGCTGTCTCTTTGCGGTGGCAGTGTCCGGTTGCAGGGAGGCCTCTACTGACGTCTGACCCCATGGTAAATGAGGTGGTGTACCAGGACCTCCAAAATATCAGGGCATGCGGATGGCAGCTCCACCCGGAGTGCAGGCACACCAGCTTGATCTGCCTTCTTCCTGTATAAAAGGCCGGCACCTGGATGTGCAGGTGGCGGTGGATTTCTTGACCTATGGCTAACCCTACTGGTTCCTTGCACTTATTGAAGACTCCTCTGGCTTTGGATGTCTGGATTTGGTATTGTAACTATGCTTTTGGCGTTTTGGTATCATATTGATCTCTTGGTTCTGATTTTTTGGTGTGTTTGGCTTTCTCTTTTGCCTCTGGTGTTACTTGTAGTGCATTATCCAACTGGCATTTGACCCTTTTTCCGTACGACGACTCTCTTAGTGTTTGTTTGTTTCTTTCTTCCTGTTTATGTGCCATCCCTTCACGTCTTACAGTACAGGGACTGTCGTCTAGTTGTGAGGTCACTGCCTAGGGTGACCATTCAAGTAGGTAAGGATAGTGGGTCCGGGTAGTTTTAGGCTTCACTATGCCTGTTTGTGTGTGAAGGCAGTCGTTATCCTGACAATAACTAGTGTTACAATGTGTCCTATTAGCCTCATAATAAACTGCAAATTTAAAAACTTTACAATCTCCTCCAATTTAAATTAATCTCAGTGAAAATCAATTGTTATATAAATTTCAATAAGAGCAGTGACTGGTATTAATAGCGTTAGCATAAATCTTTTCGTTCTCATTGCCTTTGCAGAAGGTTGGACACTGCAGATCTTATATTTTATTTCTGAAAACATTCATAATTCTGTCACTTCTCGACCTAAACCATGGATAATTGAAGCAGTTGTGAAAAAGAAAATAATAAAATTATTAAATTGCAAGCAATTACAGAAGGTAGGGATCTGATATCATCTGATCTGATAGCATATGTCCTTCGTAGAGACATTGGGAAGATGTGGCATTGTGTGAATGCCCTCATAAGGCAGAACTGCTGTGATAACCACATGTGATATAAATGAGAAAAAAGGCTGAATTACTCTTGTACTGTCTTATACTTACTTTTTGCAGGCAGCAAGGAGTGAGACAGCAAGTACATCGAAGAGGTCTTAATAGCCGTATGACTTCTTGGCCCCTGTTATCAGTAATCACAATAGCAAAGGAGCGGACACTTCCACAGAAATATCGATTGCAGCAACTGCTTTCTTCTGCTGCAAAGTATACCCTCTGGCCCATGCTGTTTTTTATTTCATACTTATTTTTTGTTTCAAATCCTGTGAAGGCTAAAACACAAAATAATTATACAATAACACAACGTCTAATATTAGAATACCTGTAAAAATGAGGGCTCATATAATCAAGAGCCAGCATTGGGTTCAGCTCAGAAACTCAAGGGCTTCCGACATCAATGTACAGAAAGTCCTACAATATGCTTTTTAGGGCTGGCCAAATGACTTAGACTCAAAGCTTCCAAGTTCAAACTTTCTGCGAGTAATTTTGACTGGAGGTTGGGTATTACATAGAAATAGAAACAAAGAAGGTGACGGCAATGGCCTCTAGGCAAAAATTTCTGGAGTAGACTTTTCCAGGAAGAAAAACATTAATGGCTAGACAGGCCCTGATGGACTATCACTTTGTGGTAGCGAATTGATTTACCCTGAAATAGTGTAAAAAACAAAAAAAAAATAACGCGATTGTGCGGCTCCCCGTCACTGTACCCCTCAGATGCCGCGTTCATACATGATTGTGGCATCTGATAGCAATAATCGGGTGTAAAATAAAAAAATAAAAACATTATATCATGTTTACCTCATTCTTCTGTTCGCGACGGACCGACCACTGCCATCATGATTGATCTCTCATGAAATCCCTTGTGCGGTGACGTACTTATGACGTCACCACGTTGGGAGGCGTAATAATGTCATCACAGGCCACGTGAGATTTCACGCTAGATCTTTAACCAAGATGGCGGCAGTTGGCCCGTCGCGAGCAGAAGAATGAGGTAAGCATGATATAATTTATTTTTTTATTTTACACCCGATTACTGCTATCAGATGTCGCAATCATGTATGAACGCGGCATCTGAGGGGTACAATGACGGGGAGCGGTACAATCGTGTCATTGCACCCACTACTTAAAAAGAAATTCGCTTTGTGACGAAGTAGCCAAATCTAATTTATGAATATTTTGCTCATCTCTAGTTATAACTTTATATAGTCCCTTTGGTTTGTATTATACATGGACTGTACTGTAAACAGTATTGTGTATTGTATGATTATACTTATATATTTATGCTATAGTTTAAGCTTGTTTCACACTGCACACTATCCAGGTGCACGCCGCTTCGATAGCAGACAGCATTTGAACTGAACACCGAACACATTCATTTCAGTGAATATATGCACTTGAGCATTGATTTTAACTGATCAACTGTCTGTTCAAGAACTAAGCACTGCTGGATGAGAGGACACATTAATAGCTTTGAGTCAAATAAGTAAAATATTAGCTATATGCTGACTTGCTCAGGCATGCACATAATGATGTGACATATTATAGGACTTTCTAGAGACATCTTTGCTGCTGACTGACGCTAAAGCTTCACCTTTACCTGACTCTGGTAAATTATTGATTATGAAATGAGAATATTCCTGTGCAACAATTATTTCAGTTCCAGGCCAACATTGTGGAACTGGAGTTTTCAATATTCTTAGCTTGTATAGACTTGCGAAAACTCACACGCTACAGCTATTACTATAAACACTTACTGTGTCTATTTGCACACAACAGCTCATTGAAATGAGAACTGAATGGATGATGTATGTATATTAATAAATATAAGGACAAGTATGCAAACATAAAAGGCCCCAGCAACAATAAACCACACAACAGATCGCCAGCGTCATGTTTATCAGATTTGGCAAATCAGTTACATTGTATCATTTCTATACGGCTACTAATCCATGAAATGAATTGAAATCTAATGTTACCATAGTAGGACTTTGTACCTTTATTATGTCTGTGGTGTTAGTTTGTACTGGACTTGGCAAATATTCCTTCCGCTTCAGGTACAATCTAAGATTTACGGTATATTTACATAAATTGGATTACTTTTTTTTTCCAATATCATTATCAATGAAACTCCAGCTAGGTAAATTTATATTAGCAACAGTTCATTAAAGAGTCTTTTAGTAAGGACACACATGCCATAGAAACAGCAACACAGTTGCCATTGAGCCCTTGAAGAGATAAGCCTCATTCCAGAAACATCTCATCCCTATTTTAATGGGTGGGAAGTACTGTGAAATGGTTTCCGTGGGTGATGCAAGATTAGCAAGCAAGGAAGTGGAAAATGTGATGGTCATGAAATAAGCAATAAGTACTCCCAAGTGGTGTCAGCTCCTGAGAGGTGCATTATTTTTAGCTTTGCTACAGTGTACTACAATCTCCATCTTGGTCTACATCTACACATCACTATATGGAAATATTTGCACTGTGAATTGTTTGGAACTGTGGTTTAATACTCTTGGATGTACTACAACTCCCAATCTGCACCTTAGTAAAGAGAGATATTTATATTCAACAACTGGCCTGGTTACTGACTGCAGCACCAGAAGCCAGCCACTACACTTACAACTCCTGCCTTGCACCCATATAACACCGAGGGCACCCCAACTACCATCAGCCAGGAGCCTCAACATTTAGTTGTGCCCCAAGGGAAGAAAGGGAGCATCCTCCTATCACTGTCCTGGTCCTAGGGAGCATAGGTTATGAGGATTGCCATGTCAATAATTATTGCAGCCAAATCCACCAACACTCCCACCCTCCACTCCGCTCTTCCAGGGCTTGGGGCAAGTAGGCCAGGCAGGAGGAAAACATCTAACATATGTGGCAAGATGCCCCAAATTTATCATACAGCATGATCAGGTGTGGTAAATTTGGTGTAGTATTTCCGTGTTTCATCTATTTTCATGCGGTCTTAATGTAGGGGAGTAATCATAAATATGCCCCATTGAGTGTGTTTTTACATACCTTCCAACAGTTCTGTTTGCTGGTGAATGATAAGTTGATCTATCTGTAAAATAAAAAAAAAATACATGAAAAAACATGAAAAAGAATAACCAATAGTTGCACTATTTATATTAAAGTACAACAAAATTGCAAGCCAAAAACAAAAACTGTACAAAAACTTGACAGAGTTTTTGTGGATGTGATGTGAACATAGGCTCACATGTAACTTCCTGTCAGACAGGCAAGTGGGCTGACCTCTAGATTACCATTCTGAGTCTCATTAATATGGGACACTATTTGTGGTATTATTGTGATGTTTTGTAGACACTATGGGGAGATTTATCAAAACTGGCAGTTCCTACAAAAGCCTTGATCTCCTGTGCACTGATGTGAAAGGCACCTAATTTATTAAGTGGCACTGGCGCTGTGTGCACCAGAAACCCAAATCTACACCATCTAGATAAAATTATAATAAATCTGGCTCCAGCCCCTCTCACTAGGCTTTCCCCTTTTTTTCAAAAGTGGTGAGAAGCACGCAAAATCAAAAATTATTGTACAAATATGGCACAGGCCATAATTTGTGTCTTTATAATGCCTTGCAAAATCCTTGATAAATTTCCGATGGTCTGGTATTAAATATACCTTATAGCTGGTGGTAGGAATATTGACTAGCACATTTGAATACATTGTACTGGTAGATATGTCCTACAAGCATAACTTTTTTTTATATAAACTGTGGCTAATGCCAGTATATTGGCAGACTGATATTTTCTGGCTACAGTGTCAGTTGATGCTTCATGGGGACTATAAAGGTTATAACTAGTGTTGAGCGAACCGAAGTCCGCAAAGTGGACTTCCATGCGAATTTCAGGAAAAATGCAACTTGCAGCGAAGTCGAATTTCCTTATGCTTCATGGTGGCGAATCGATTTTCTCTGAAATAGTGTAAAAAAAAAAAATCATCCTTACCTCATCCATTTGCTCATGACAGGCCATCTTGATTTAAGATCCTGCACAAAACCCATGCGAGGTAATGTATGATGTCACGACGCCGGCCGATGGGATGGCGTCAACATGGGCCTTGCGAGATTTTGAGCTAGATCTTCAACCATCTCGAGCAGACGGATGAGGTAAGTATGATTTAATTTTTTTATTTTACACTTGATTATTGCTATCAGGTGCCACGATCATGTATCAACAGGGCATATGAGGGATACAGTGGCGGGGAGCGGCACACGCTCCCTGTCATTGCATCCACTACTTACAAAGAAATGAGCTTTGTGATCAAGTAATTCAGCAAAACAGCCGAATTGTATTTATGAATACTTTGCTTATCTCTTGTTATAACTTTATATAGTCCCTTTGGTTTTTATTATACATGGACTGTACTGTAAACTGTATTATATATTGTATACAGCCGCAATAACAGTGACAATAGTGGCACCATGACAGAGTGCAGAGGTTAGCAGCAGCAGTGGCAGTAACAGTAACAATAGTAGCCACATGACAGAGTGGGGATGGTGGCAGCAGCAGCAGCAGTGGCAGTAACATTGACAATATTGGCCACATGACAGAGTGGGGAGGGTTGCAGCAGCATTAGCATACAGCACAAGATGGTGGCAGATCACAGTAGTAGCAGACCCCAACAGCAGTGTGATAGCAAGACCCAGTGGCATGCATAAGATTTTAAAAATTTTACATGTACATATCAATAGGCCAAGAAGCCCCATTGTAGGAATGGCAGTAAAGGCTACAGGTGGGTGGCAGCATCAGAATTGTGGCAGCAGCATGTGTCCAGAAGTAACGGCCCATTTTGCTCAATATTCCAGTGTGGCAGCACACTACAGTATAATCATTAGTGGCAGAATGATCTATTCAGTTGCATCAGGCACCAGTGTCTGGAAATCCTAATTCATCCATGCCTGATTCATCTTTATGAAGGTTACTTTCTCAATATTTTGGGAGGAATGGTGAGTCCTTTTAGGGTTAACTATGCCCCCCGCCGCTCTGATGCCACATTACTGGTCTGACAAGAAAGCATGCCTATGGCAAACTCGGCAAGTTGCAGCCACACTTCAAATTTGCATGGCCAGTAGTCCAGGGGATCATGGGTGACAAGGCGCAGTCCAAGTATGCTACCACATGCTGGTTGAGGCATCCTGCTGGATGTCCCTCTGCTGCTGCTGCTAGGTGGTTTCTTCAGACGACGGCTAAAGAAAACAGGTCATCAGAGACTTCAGACGTAACTTGCTGCATATGGAGCTATTGCTGCTCCATCTCCCAAATGTTCTTCCTTTTGTCAGTAACCATGGTTTCCATCTCCAGTTGATGAAGAGGCAGCCAGTACTGGATTTCTTTATTGATGATGCAGAGCAGTTCCTCTCCAGTGTGGCTCTGTTTGTCCAGGCTGACAAGGTGCAAAACCCCATGACAATGCCTAGCTTAGCATAGGTGATATGCTAGAGGATCACTATGAACTGTGCCTAGAGGGGAGGGAGAGGAGGCAGAGGAGGACATTGGCAAAGAAATCCCACGATTACAACATGGAGGAGGCATTGCCATCACCTGGTCAAGTTGCTGGTGTGCCTGGGCCAGGACGACATTCACTCAGTGGCCTGTGAATGGCATATATTGTCCTTGACCATAGTTAAGCCTCCATACATCAGTGCTGGCTTGAACCCTACCAGACACCGAGAGGCCCAAGGACTGGCCCACCTTCTGCTCAACATAAGTGTGCAGGGCTGGTACAGCTTTTTGGGAAAAGTAATGTTGGCTTGAGACTCTACACTTTGGATGGGCACAAGCCATCAGTTCTCTGAAATAAGTCAACTACATGGAAAGGGAGGGACTGTAGTGCTAGCAACTTGGCCAGGTGCACATTGAGTTTCATTGCCATTGGATGAGCGCACGCATACTGTTGTCTTTTTGCAATCGCCTCAGTGATCGATTGCTGTTGAAACAAGCGACAAGGAGGAGGAGCATCAGGAGCAATAGATGACATTAAAGTTGATGGGAAGGAATGACAACTTCCTTCTGCTGACGTTGATGAGCCCTGACTGCTGGCGAGGGGGCTTCATGTGTTGACGCAGGGCCGTCATGTCAAAATTAGCACACATCCTGCATAGCATCATGCTAACATCCCGCAGTGACTATGTGAAATATTCCCACACAGCCGAGTATCGAATTTTCCCTCCACCACTGCGTACTGCCTGCTTATGGATACTTTTATGAACCTGTGCACTTCCAGTGTGTTCCTCACAGGTAGTCTCCAAGTAGCATAAGGTGTACTTCTCCTGAGTTTGGCTACAGATCGGCTTCCACCCTGCTATCTCCCAAGCATGCTGCCACTCTCACCGCTTGATGATGACGATGGCCTCTCTTCACCCGGCTATTGGCTATCACCCTCATCTGTCTCTTGCGCATGTCCCTGACTTCTCGCAACATGTGCTCCTTGCTGATTGTCATCATAGGTAGTTGCACACCAAAAGGAGTCCTAAGTGGACCTCTCCTTCAAGTCTGTGCTGGCCTGTAACTTCTGACTGTCCCCACAAAGGTCATCTTCACTGAAATGCAGAGCAGAGCCAAGTAGCTACAATTATTTGCCTAACAGACGGAGCAGCAAAAGCTAGAGGCAGGTTCAGTACAGGTCAGGGCATAGAAGCAGTTCCTGGGCCATGCCAGCTAAGAGTGGTATCAGAGGAACCCACCAACTTGTGGCTGTTTGTATCTGTTTTAACTTGAGATGATTGTGAATAGAGAGTAAACCATTGCAGTACAGCTAGATTATTGGTCAAAAAACAAAAAAACACTGGATGACAGTGTGAGCGCTGGCCTGTTGCTGCGCTGCTAACACCACCCCTTCTTCTGCTGCTACTTGTTCCGGCTACAGCAACATTTTTGCCACCGCTCATTCCTTTGGAGGGCCCAGGCAACTGTCTGTTAGCCATAGTGTATAACAACTGTATCGGTAACAGAAGGGATTAGCGATGACTCTTAGTGCAATGCACATTTATTTACACGCGATAAATTAGATCTGTCTGCAATACTGACACACAGTAACTCTAGAGCGAACAGAACAGATTAGCTATGAATACTGGTGCACTGCAGGCAGCCACATGGGACCAGGGTTTTATAGCGCTATGTCTAGCTGTGACATCACAGGGGGATGGCTACTTGCAGATTGGCTAGCTTCATAGCATTATGGGTGATCTCGTATTCCCGGGCTTGTCTCCTCTACACTTACTTTCATTTTCTAACATGTGTAGTCGCCATTTTAGGAAAACTGATTAGTTACCACGAAGCGCGAGGAAATTCAGATTAAATTTAGAATCAAAGTTTTCCTAAACTTCAGACCGAATTCCACTTTGGATGCTTCACATCTCTTAACACTTATCAATGGGTCAGTGAATAGAAACTGAGAGAACAACAGGCAGAATCCGTGTTTGGCCTGCTTTTCACTGATGGTTGCATGGAGATGCTGTGTGTTATTCTCCCATTTTATTTCACATATGAGAACAAGGGATGCCAAATGGATGGTATCCAGACATGAAAAAGCTGAAAAACGGATTCAATCCGCATGTAAAATCATTTACTGCTTACTGACTAGGCTCTGAGCCTCTGTTCTGTAATGTAAGTGAGGCCTCATATACTTTCATATAAATTTTTCTTCATCTACACAAAATTTTCCCAATCGAAACAACATATAGTAACAACACTTATAGAAAACTACAATCATGAATGATAGTGTTTTCTAACCTGATTAAGATATTCTACTCCTGGTGGACAGTTCGGCAGTTCTGCAGGTGCTGTCATCCACGTACTTCTGAAATCACCTGAATGTGGTGGATGGTTGCTGAAAGTGGAACTTTCACCATAAAAACCATAGTTGGTCTGCCCAGTGACACCTGTTAAACAAGGAATATAATAGCAAAGTGAATATACAGTGTACAGAACATCTAACGGTATTACATTTGTTACTATACAAAGCTTATGAAAGTTTCTGCCCCTTTGGATTTTTCATTTTTGTTGATTTAGAAACATAGAAACTATGCTGTTTAACAGTATTTGATGACTGGATTGTAAAGCGAAGAAAAAAGGCATCTTAACTGAACTGTGTGAACCTGTATAATGGTTACTGGGTGTGAGTAGGGCAACAAAAGTAAGAAGAACCCTACAAAAACAAGCTTAAAGGGGTTGTGTCATCTGCGACATGCGTGGTTTGCTCTCCATTCACTATGGGAGTTCAAATAGCTGAGTTTGGCTATTTTCAGAAGACCAACAGAACTGAATGGAGAGCCCACCGTGCATGTCCAGCCACCTCACCATTCACCTCTATTGAATCTTTCAAAGAAGTTAATGGAGGGTGGTCGCACTTGCACGGTTCACTCTCATTCACTTTGGGGGCTTTGTTCTTGAGATAGATGTCGGTTCCAAAGGTGGGACCTGCACCTATCTTATATTGGTTGCATATCCTAGCGATATGCCGCCAATGTCTCTCTTTAAAATCTAAAAACAATAACTAATAAAACATCTGTCAGCATGATCAATGCTAGTAAACCAAGCATACTGCCTGGTAGGGTTGATCATGCTGATTGCAAGGACCTCTCTCTTTCAGCAATTAGATGTGTCTTTATTGAGAATTCCTACTTTTATTTTTATGCTAATAAAGTGCTAGGATCCCCAAAGGGGCGGTCCTAGGCAAGAGGCAGAGCATTGCTTCATTTCCATCTTTTTCCTAATTCACTCGAGTGCCGAAGGTTGCTGATCCCTGCTATAGGGTAAAAGATCCAAATCACTTTTACGGTTGCTGCTATACACTAATGTGAATTGAGCCTTTGGCTTTATTCATGATATGATCATGACATTCGACAACTGCACGTCATGGAGCAGGTAAGTATACTGCGGTGTGGCTTTTATTTTCGCACTAAAGCTTGTACCTTAGCAGGAAAAGGGCACTATACTTGGTACTGATGAGCAGTGGCGTACTAAGGTGGGGGCGGGGGCTGCGGTCTGCCCCGGGTGCCAGCAGCAATGGGCGCTTCCATCAATACAGATCGAAGCGCTCATTGCTGGAGCGCAGGGAGCTGGGTCCTGTCACTCACCTCCCCAGCGCTCCTCCTCTCCCTCAGTCCCGCAGCGCTTTGAATGGTGAAGCAGAGATACTTCTCCCCGCTCCACCATTCAGGCTGCAGGAACGGATCGCACTGCTGTAATATGTGGGCGGAGCCTGCAGACAGGAAATCTGCATAAGCTCCTCCCACATATTGCTGCAGAGCGATCTGTGCCTGCAGAGAAGAGAAGACTTCAGGAACGGGACAAGGTGAGTAGTTTGTATTTTTTTTTTGTTTTTTTTTTTTAATACAGAGAGGGCATTACTGTGGAGGGGGCACAGGGGGCATTACTTTGGAGGGGGCATTACTACTCTGGGGGGGCACAGAGGGCATTACTACTCTGGAGGGGGCACAGGGGACATTCCTACTATGGAGGGGGCACGGGGGCATTACTACTCTGGAGGGGGCACAGGGGGCATTACTACTCTGGAGGGGGCACAGGGGCATTACTACTCTGGAGGGGGCACAGAGGGCATTACTACTCTGGAGGGGGGCACAGAGGGCATTACTAATGTGAAGGGTGCACAGTGGGCATTTTTACTATGGAGGGGGCACAGAGCCAGAGGGCATTACTACAATGAAGGGGGCACAGTGGGCATTATTACTGTGAAGCGGGCACAGTGGGCATTATTGCTGTGAAGCGGGCACAGTGGGCATTATTACTATAAAGGGGGCACAATGGGGATTATTACTGTGAAGGGGCACAAAGAGGGCATTACAAGTGTGAGGGGGCACAATGTGGACATAACTACTGTGAGAGGGCACAATGTGGGTATAACTACAGTGAGGGGGCACACATCTGTACAAAATTACCGTGAAGTTTGTACAATGAGGGCAATACTACTGTGGGGGGTACAATTTTTTAACTTCTTGATTGAAGATCCCGCACAAAATTTTGTGTGTGTTGACGTATGACTTCACCGGATTAGATTTTGCATTGTACCTTCAATCAAGATGCCCGCGATCAAATGGGTAAGGTATTTTTTATATATATTTTTTTCACCCCTGAAAGCCCCCAATGTCCATCTCAGATGTGATCAGCCATGAACGTGGCATCTGAGGGGTTCAATGACTGGGGGGTGTTTGGATCTCTGCAACTGCCGTTCCCCATCATTGTGCCCATTAATTACAAATAAATTATTTGTTAAATTCAACAAAGCAGCAAAATTGAATTTTTGTTTACTTCGCTCACTACGACTGCATATGTTAATGATCAATGTATTAGGATATGTGTTAGGGCACGGAGGAGGGGTTCCACCCATGAATAACTGTCTTGCACAAATGTTTCAATGAAATAGTATATGATCACTCACCCACGTTACCATTTGGTTCCATTTTCAGAATGAAAAATGGACCTTGAAAGAAAATAATAATTATAATTAATAGACATCATCACACACTGCTCATGTGCAGAATTATATTGTAATATTGTACTCATTGTTTAATAATGTTGTGCAGGTTTTGTGTGTTCTGCTTGGGTTCATTAAATATTTGAATCTATTACACAGAGAAGTATTATCATGAATGTAGACATCACTCACATAAAATATTTATTACATGGCACATTATTTATGAGGCATCCATGTGTCAGTAACAAGAATACTCCTAATCTTGTTTGAACCAGCAGTTGGAGTGCTGTAGGATTGTACAGAATATTATTCTTTATATACAAATATAGAGATTAGCGAATTTCTTGAAATTTGTTTCAGGTCCGAATCTGGTAAATTGGTAAAAAAAATTTAATTCTGGTGTGAATCAATTTTACCCACATCAAAAGTGCTACAATTAGCATGAAATGGTGTATGATACGCTGAGGTCACCTAGCACTCATGTTTTTTCTCTCTTGTCTTTCTTTTTTTTTTCTTCATGTTTCCTCCTGCAGTAGGATCAATATCTGTAGTAGCAGCAACAGTACAGTATAGAACCCAACGGATGTACAGCTGTGTTGACTTTGGATGTGATAGTCTAAATTTTCTTGCAGTGTGTTGGGGTAATAGTAATGGCAGCACAGTATACAGTATAGATCCTGACAGAAAAGGCAGAAGATGTGTGACTGTGTAGCGTAGTGTGGTAGACAGTAGTAGTTGTGGCAACAGCAGCAGTATATTATGGAAACTGATGGACAGGAGGTGTGCAGCTGTGTAGTGTTAGTAATAGTGGCAATAGGGGGAGTAGTAGTTGCGGCTGCACCAGCAGCAATATAGAATAGAACATGAAGGTCAGGCATACACTGACTGTGGCATGACTGGGCCAGCATCAAATAGCCACTGTTAGCAATGGCAGATAGTGGCACAGAACCATGCCATCATTTTGTCTGCTTGGGTGCGACGCAACCTGCCATGCTGAATGCCCTCTCTGACACTGCACTGGAGGCTGGACAAGACAATACATCAACTGCAAACTGGGCCAGTTTGGCGTGGCACCTGAAAAAAACAGAATTTTTTCATTAAACTGAATTTGCTGTTCCTATTGTGGCTTCTGCTTATTGTAGTAGCGTACAGTGGGAGTTCAGTGACTCAGTAGTTACAGAGAGGAGCCAAATACATGGGCGGCAGACATGCTAGGCAAAAGCTGCAGGAAGCTGTGTACAGAGTGTATCCTGGAAATACAATAATTTTGTGGCATCAGGAAAACAATACAATAGTCTTCACTTTTCTTGACCCTAATGACCTAGTTGTCAGTATATAAGCAACCAAGAATGCTGCTTGCCATGCTCGCCTGAGGACACTGTTTTTCAGGTTCTGCCCCAACTGCAATGATTGGCCATGGCCAATGTTGTCATCATTAGTGAAGTGAAGCATCCGAAGTGGAATTTGGTCCAAATTTTAGAAAAAGTTGATTCACTATGAAGCCGAATTTCCTTGATCTTTGTGGTAGAGAATTATTTCTCCTAAAATAGCAGCTTGAGTTGTCTTAGAAAGAACAGGAAAAAAATACCTTCTCCACTTGCTGGCACAGAGGCAGTTTTCTCCTCTCTTGAGTGGAAAAGACCTGCTGAAGGACGTGCGCTGTGCATGATCACATGGTGATGTCATCATCACACTCAGCGCAGGTCTCTCGGCAGGGCTTTTTCGATCAAGAGAGGAGCTGACTGCCTCTGCGCGAGCAAGTGGACGGAGTATTTTTTTTAAACCCAAAAGGTCATGTTGCACTACAATATTACTGTTTTTAACAGCCGTTATATGGGTGCACTTCTGTTTAAGGGACCATTAAAAACCCATTGATTGATAGGCTAAATAAGGTTTTAACATAGTGATTCATGACAAATTAATTTGTAACAAATCAAATTTCTTGTAAAACTTCGGTGAAGCTGCCGAATCAATTTTTTCAAAACTTTGCTCATCTTTAGTCATCATTATCAGCCTAATCCTCCTGCACCACCAACTCCTCCAGTGGTAGCTCATCATCCTTATCCTCTACTACTTCCTCCTTCATTGGATTTTATCCAAACAGGTCTCCAACAACTACAGGGCAGTGAGCAAGACGGAAGCTGTTCTTCTTCCATGAACCCCTTGTTGCATCAGCGTGAGTGTTTGCTCTGTTGTACAATGTCAAGTCTGGGTCATAAATACATAATAGCACACATCATGTATACATTATCTCATGAGTATTATCTATATGGACCATATAGTATATACGGTATATAGCACCTGAGGGCCATAGCCCCTTTGACAGCTAAACGGTGAGGATATTGGAAGTGGGCTCCAGCCATTTGATATTCTTGCTGTATAAATTGTAAGCATTGCTTAAATTCAGGCCATCTTTCAGCAAACAGAAATCATTTTGCCACTAATGTGTTGCTGTGGTCTGCACAAATGCACTGACCAGGTTGCAAAGGATATCAGGGTTGTCAAGGAACCCCAGTTTGAAGACACTTATATAATGTGTTATTTGGAATTTAATATTTTATTGGATATGGATGGATTCTGCATTCCAGTTGACCATGTAGGTTAAAACCTACTTTCAATATATTGAGTCTTTCCCATACTAAGCTTGGTATTCTCATAAGTAGCTGGTCTACTTTCTGAGGATCTATTTGCTTCCTTGGCAAATTTTTCAGATAAATACAATTTTACTAATCGTCAAAAAATGTAGTGCCATCAAAGTATGTAGGCTGTAAAAATAAAGCTACTACCAGTACAATATAAGGAAAGCATGTCACCCACCTCAGCACATCACTAGACACATTCTGGTACTTACGTGATCTAACAAGCTCTTGCTCTGCAACCGTCTCGTAGGTGTAGCTCTCTTCTAATGACAGTAATGTTAGTAGTGTCTGTTTTCAAGACTTGTGAGAGCTGTGATGCATGGAAAGACAAGAATAAGCAGTGACAGTGCAGAAGGAGGATTTTATCAAGTTTCAAAAATGAGTCACAAACCTAAAAAACAAGGAAGGTATAATAAAGGTACATTCACACAACGGCCATTTAAATTGATAAACTGTATGCTTTTCATGATCATTTTTGCAGTTTTAATGGTCATTAATGACAGATGAATATAAAGAATGGCCCCTTTTGCGCCCCCAGTATGAGTAATGGCCTTTTTTGTGCTGCTACTCATATGTAATGACCCCCCCAGTTTCCTTAGTTTATTTAATTTATCCACATTGTGGCCTCAGTAACTATAGTGCTAAACCCCACAAACATGGTAATTAGTAAATCCAAAAATTCTATGTTTGTTTGGCTCACAAACCTTACCTTACATTAACCATATTGTTGTTCATTTTGTCAAGAAAGGTATACGGTGAGATTTATCAAAAGTAGTGGAAAGAGAAACTGTCTCAGTTGCCCATAGCAATCAATAAGATTCCACATTTAACCTAATTTTTCAGAGCTATTTTGGAAAAGGAATTATCAATTTGATTGGTTTATATGGGCAACTAAGCCAGTTTTCCTTTGCACCAGTTTTGATAAATCTCCCTCATAGTTTCTTTTCTGATCTCTGCCAAATAAAAAATATGCCACCAATATAATGCCGCCAAAGTAACGTGATCTCTCCCAGCTGAGAGATTAGTGTATTGTTCCCAATGTGGCATAAAGAAATTGGCCTAATTCGGACAAACCTGGCACCCATGGTGGTCCCTCTGGTCTGTAAATAATAATCAGATTCTTAAAGGGAATTTTTCACCCGTTTTTCACCTATATAACTAAACAAAGGGCCCCACAGAAGATTGCATACACATCCCAGATATACCTGTGTGCACTTTGTGTCTGTATTACATGTCCAGGAAAAGCACTTTTATTCTTCAGAAAAACAGCTCCCAGGTGCCCAGCTCTGCTGCTGCAGCAAACCAGACTGAAGAGGGGAGACCTGCTTTAGCTGCTCATATATTGGGATTGGTAGCTGATAGAAAAAATGGTTCTGACTTTCTCTGAAAGCTGACATTCTAAGCTTTCAAATGATACCAAAATCACAACATATATCCAGTATATCAGAAGATATAGCTGTTAGAAATCGAGTCGAGAGAGAAAGCTGTTTTTAGTTTCACTTTCAATTTGTCGATTTGTTTGAAGATGTTTTTCAGTGCCATCAAGCCTTAGTCATGATCTATGACCTTATACAATGAACTGACTAGTTTATCCAATATCTCCAGATTGATACTCCAGATTTTCCACAATTTAGATGACCTAAGTTGTATCTTTTAGATATGTTGGAGTGTATTTGACAAATGGTTGTAGAATTTTATCAATGTATGAGAGTAATTTTTTTATGTAATTTTTTTCTATTCCTGAAATTATTTGTGTTCCTGGGAGATACTGGGTCCTTATGTATCTTTATATACAGTAAAATACAAGTAACCCTTGATGTGTACCTAGGATGCAGTCATGTTCTTGTTTACATAAAATACCTTATTTTAATCTTTCTTTGCGCAATTTACTAAAGGTACCTTTACACAAGCCGATTATCATGTAAATTATTGTTAAATATAGCATAACTTCACGATTACAGTATAAAAGCTGTGAACGATAGAGCGACAACCAACAATTGGTAGATTTCTAGTTGGTTTGATCGTTTGTGTGGGCACAAAAATCATAATTAGAGGTTAATGAGTTCAGACGTGTAAACAGGAATCGTTTACTGCACGCATGATTACAGAAGATTACACCAAGGGTATGCGTAAAGGGGTTGTCAGAGTTATATTTATTGATGACCTATCCTCAGGATAGGTCATCAATATCAGATCAGCGGGGGTCCAACACCCGGCATCCCGATGATCAGCTGTTTGAAGAGGAGGCGCGTGCCAGTGCTGCCTCCTCTTCATTGTTTACCTGCTCACTGTAATATCCGCAGTGGTGAGTAGGTGTAATTACACCTAACCGTCCCATTCATTCCAATGGGATGGATCGCTCCTATACAAGTCTATGGGAACGAGCCGTCCCATTGAAATGAATGGGACTTTGTTGTAACATTCACTACACCAAGAAACGACTCATTATTTCCCCACCTTTATCCGCGGGGTGGACGGTGATGTTATGGTCATTCTGTGATTGTCTAATAACTTGAATTTCTTGTTTTGTTAGCACTTTGGTATATTTAACCACTATAGATTAGATTCTACAGATTGACGAAAATGTCGCTATTTCTTGTCCTATTTATTGTTTGGGATAAGATTTCGGTTTCAGTGCTGGTATCTTAATGGTATTGGAATTAATAAAAGTTCCAAGAGATTTTTTAGATAATATTCCTTTAAACGTATTTTCCTAATACATTTTTTCAAGCCGATATTCGTCTCAAAGTTGCTTAACCCATTACTAGGAGCACAGTTCAGTCCTTTATTTAATAATTTAGTTTATGCATCTGACAGCTGTGTTTGGCTTAAATTAATTATGAATAATTGATCTAGAGCTGAGTTTTGCCCATCTTGTTTTTTTTTTTAATTTAGTTCTTTGTCTATTGCCTCGTGGTTGTTTAACCCCTCCCCTTGTGGGTCTAATTTATCAATGAATTTGAATGGTCCGGTTTGGTCTCCTTTGTTGCTCATTTCTCTACACGAGACTAATGCTGATGGGATTTGATGTGTGATAAGGTGGTGTGTGTGTCCTATACTGAGATGAAGCTCTGTTGTGCTGGTTGTCAGATGAACAAGGGCACATTCACATGACCATGTGATGGACATTCCAGTTTTTAAGACTGCAAACCATGGATCCACAAAGCATGGAAACCGGCCATGCGCACCTCGCATCGTGGTGCGGACCCATTGACTTCAATGAGTTAGCTATCCACAAGATGCAGCCAAAGGTAGGACATGTCCTATCTTTTGCGGCACGGAGGCACAGACCCAGAAGCACATGGGGTGCACATGATGCAGGGAGCATACGGCCAGTGCCTATGGTTTGCAGTCTGCAAAGCTGGCACAACCATCACATGGACATGTCAATGTGACCTAAGAGTGTGTGTCTCTGGTGACTGTACATAAAAACAATGAGGACTGTGTACTGACAGGGTCTGTGATGTTTGTACATGTGGTATGGTCTAAAAAAGGGTGTTTTGCCAAAGGTTGGTATAATTAATTTTACGCTGACGGCACGTGTCTGCCACTGTCCTGCTTTCCCGGGTGGGCATCGCTCCACTCACCCTGTGTGAATTGGGACTAATGCTCAGTGAACTCCCTTACAGCACTAATAAAGTTAGTACTTTCCTCTTGCTCCCTGTCCAGCTACCAATTAAGAGGCTGATCAGCCTTCTTATTTAGCCAGGCTGCGGATCTACCTCCTCATGTGAACTTTCTACAGGTTTTCTACAATTCTGCTCCTTGCCGCCTGCTCCAACTTTGGAACTGCTACCTGGACTACGTACATACTCAGCCGGTGTCTCTGACCCCTGTGGGCCTGGCTGATTCTCTGTAGTGAAATCCAGATCCCTGCACAGGTGTTAAAAGGTGAATTTAACTTGTAGGACAAAGCCCATAGGTTTAGCCCAAAGTCAAACTGGTTAGTTGTCAAGGGGGTCCACACCCACTGTCCATTACATTCTCCTTATACTGTATGCAGTGGCATAACTAGAAATGACGGGGCCTAAAGCCAATTTTTATAAGGAGCCGCCCCAACACCAGGCCCCGCAGCCGCTCCGTATATAATGTCATTGTATAATATTGTTGAGGGGGCCATGATAATAAAATCTTTTAGTCCTCTCCCTAGGTGGGCCCCTTCTGAGTTTGGGCTTCAAAGCAACCACTTCCCTTATAGCTATGACTGTATGTTACATTGGTCAGTAATAGCAGAGACCTTTTTTTTGTAAATTTAAGTACGGTGAATCCCTTTAGTGTTTTACCTTTTTTAAGTATTGTGCTAATGATTTAACTTCACATAGTTGTTTAAGCTGTATCTGCAATAGTGATTTTAGTTGACAAAATGTTTCAAACATCAGATTGGTTGCCTTGAGGACCCATATGGCTTTGTGTGCCATCTTTATACCCAATGTCAAATGTTTCTGTTTATTATTTAAAAATTGCCAGATATCCATAGTAGATCAGGAGATGATGCCGATTACCGTAGGCATTTCAGATAAATTATATGAAATAAGTTGGCTTACTGCCACTGGTGTATGGAATGAAGGTGCTTGAGTCACTGATTACCCAAAATCAGGCAAATAACAGACAAGAAGAACAAAGTAGACTGGCACATCTCAGGAACTGGCAAGTACGGTAGATGTCCACTAATATATACACAATTTATTATGAATATACAAATATATTTCACATTCTGCAGGTACGCTGCCCTGATTTAAAGCTCAGAACCAAACATTGTATGTGTACTGCACTTGGTTTTAATGAGGGTTAATATATGAAAATACAGTGACCTTGGTTTGGTCCAGGGTATATATAATTATTAAGGACTAATAGCTGTGAGGCTACGAAAGTGACCATCTGTGACCTCGATGTTAAAAACCTTTTTTTATTTTTTTATTAACAGAGTTAATGGGATCCCTGTAGTTACCACTGTGTTAATATGGTTCATTGGTAGAGTGTATTACTGCATACTTTTCCCCTTCCACCCTGCCTCATCTGTACAGGAAAGTCTGATTCACATTTCTATTAAAAGGGTCCTATATTTCCATGAACTGGGATGCATTATCTAAATCGCTTTGGATTTGGATGGAGTATGTCTCCCTAGGGAGAGGGCTATGGCTCTATATAGCTATAGCTACAGCCAAAAGGCAAGGGTGGTATGACAGTAGCTATTTTATTCAACTACCTCGTCATAAGAACACCACAATCAATTGATCCTAGTGTTGCCCTACAGAGTATAGGCAATTCAACCAATTGCTAGTGGCCCTGTTAGATATGGATTAGGTGTGGCCAGTACCGTATATGGGGGGGTAAGTTGCCTTATATTAGAAGACCAAATTCCTTCCTGACTCCAACTCTGGCAATCCCATCTCCAGAATCTATTACATATGACTTGCAATATCATTACTTCCAGTAAAGGTATCCAGAACCCTCTTGAATTAAATTAATTCATCATACAGTTCTTCACAACTGTAGTTATTAAATTACAGTTCTACCATCTCTATCCTCTTAAAAGAAGTATGGATGTAATAATATATACTGGCCACTAGGGGTCAGTATGTTTACAGTATGTTACTTAGGTGAAGTGTAGGAACAGTGCTAATTCTTCCTTGTACCCTAATGTCAGTTTTATTAGGCTACTTTCGTTAATATTTTCCGTATATTGAGATCTGTCATATGGTCTCAATACCGGGGAAAAAACGCTTCCGTTTTGTCCCCATTCACTGTCAATGGGGACAAAACGTAACTGAACAGAACGGAGCGCTCCAAAATGCATTCCGTTCTGTTCTCATACCGAAACCGCAGCATGCTTGCTTTCCTTCCTAGGATGCAGAGCAAGACGGATCCGTCATGACCCACCATGTAAGTCAACGGGGACGGATCCGTTTTCTCTGACACAATAGAAAATGGATCCGTCCTCCATTGACTTTCAATGGAGTTCATGATGGATTTGTCCTTGCTATGTTAAAAATACAACTGGATCCATTCATAATGAATGTAGATTGTTGTATTATCAGTAATGGAAGCGTTTTTGCTTAACCCTGCCGGATCCAGCAAAAATGCTAGTGGGAAAGTAGCCTAACCCGCAAAAAGGGGTGACGGGGGGGGGGGGGGGGGGGGGGGGAAGCTCCAACGGCTATAAGGAACTATCACAGTTCTGGTACGTGTAAACCAGTATACCTAATATTATTAGTAGTACAAAAGGCAAAAACCTATCACAGAAAGTACCAACTAAAACATAGCCTTTATTCTCATATTATTAAAAATTAACGAGTATAGTCACAAACAAAAAAACGATACAGATAATATTGCTAGTCTTAATCCAGGGATGCCCTATTCCGTGATAGAGAAGGGGAATACTCGGGTCTGAGATGACTAGGGTGGTAGGGCAGAATATATAAAGATCTTGCCCTGATGTTACACCTGACTAGCAGACCCTACCTACAACGGAATAGCCGCCCCGATATGGGCGGTCCCGTATCAGGAACCTCCTGATATCCCTTATCTGGCCCTGATACAGAGAAACCACAACCACTCCTATATGTCACCACACCAGTGAATAAAGTGATTATAATAAAAAATAACAAACTGTGGTCATATAACCCTAGTCAAATTAATCTATAAATGTTGGTCATCTATTGATGCTAAATGCATACTCAACAAAATAGTAAGAAGGAGTTCCTACGCATTTCACCTATAAATGACGGTTCATCAGGGAACTGAAATCCAGCAAAACAATGTTGCGACCACCGGTTAATCAACCAGATACTATGACCAAGAATCATAAAACAAAAAATAACATAAAAAAATGGAGGCATCCATTTGTCTCCACCATCGATGACATCTGATAATGTCTGAATCAGAGAAAACACCTATATACATTGCCCAATCAGCATGATATATGTCATAGTATATAGGAGCTTCAGTTAAACAATATTATGTACAGGCACCCCATATAACTGTGTGAAGTGATAATTATAGCACATCGGATAGAAAAAATTGCACTGTAACACACAGATATAGTTCTCTAGATATAGCCTCAAATTCAATGAGGTAGTTATCTGTACTTGCGTGTAACCAAAACCGCTGATGCCGCCATGATGAATACAGCGCCGGTGTGCGTTGTATGTGCGCGCTGCCGTTGAGAGGTATGGCTATTCCGTTGTAGGTAGGGTCTGCTAGTCAGGTGCAACATCAGGGAAAGATCTTTATACATTCTGCCCTACCACCCTAGTCATCTCAGACCCGAGTATTCCCCTTCTCTATCACGGAATAGGGCCTCCCTGGATTCACACTAGCAATATTATTTGTATCGGTTTTTTGTTTATGTGACTATACCTCTTTAATTTTTAATAATATGAGAATAAAGGCTATGTTTTAGTTGGTACTTTCTGTGATATGGCTATAAGGAAGAAAGATCTTGTCTTTTCCTCATCAACATTCCAGTGACTCCAGGGTGGAAGAGTACAGGAACCTCTGTTCATATTACGTTAATTTATGCCTTATTTACATGAATGTATCCAATTTGCATCAGCAAAAAAGCTGACCGTTTTGTACCCGTACGAATGTCTGTATTGATTGTGGGTTACGTGTGTGGGGTTTTTTTTATGCCATATACTGGTCGAGTCTGGCTCTCAAAAACATGCCAGAATAGAGCATGCTTTGAGTTTCCCTCATCGGACACAGTTGAAAAAAAAAGTGTGAGTATGCCAGCTGAATTGTACGAGAGCCTGAGTGAATCCAGCATAACGGAGACCGGACGGATCCGTTATCCAGCCCATAGACTTCTATTGTGACGGAATGCCTCTAAAGGAGAATCCATAACTCAAATCTGCTTTTACCACTAAATGAAGTGGAAACAAATTTCTAAATCTGAAATTCGCTCATTTCTAATAATTGGGTATATTTTAGGGACTTTGATCAGGGATAGAGAGAGTGAGGAACTGATCACTCAGAGTTGTGTGTCTAATACAGCTACTAGAGCAATTGCACATTTTTTTTCTAAAAAACAATTTAAATTTCCAATTTGTAATTGCATTTCAGAGCATTTTACCCATGTTATTAAATGTATTGCTGAAAGATAACAGGTAGTTACAACAAAAGCAATACCTTCATTTTTATACCCGTGTTATTGAATGCATTTTATATTTATTGTAAAAAAAATATTGTCGGACCACTGCAAAATAGTCCCATAGTAGTTCAAATACTGCAAGAATTGCATTATAAATACCCGTGTTTGTGAACTCATTCAATTATCGCAATAAACCATGTGGTTTAAATATATTTACTGCAAAAATGAATTATTCCCAAAGTAAAGTGTCAGTGCCAATGTGCAGTGTGTTTGTAGAAGGGGAGGGACATTTAATTGTGCGTAAATTACAGGAAAAAACACATGTAATTTTGCGAGTACTGTTTAATAATCGGTATACCAAACTGGTGGCCTCATAATAAGTGTCTGGGAAATGGTAGAGTGTAAACCAAAGACTCAAGCCTTGTCATTTGAGATTCAGAATGTGGGTAATAGTGCAAATACCAGTAGTAGCACCAGCCATACAACTAGTAGTAGTAGTCCTTAAAGAAGAACTCCCGCAAAAAATTTTATTCTCTGACCTGTTAGAAAAGTGCATGATATAATCTGTAGTGAATGCAATCTTCTCAGCAGAGACTGTTATCCCCTCTCTTCTTATTGTAGCTGTGTCATGTGACCAACTCCCTGACCTCCAACTGACCCAGGACAGCAAGCCAGTCACTTCTCTATTCATTCCTATGAGACGGAAAGTGAGGCTCCCATAGGAATGCATAGAGAATTAGACTTCCTGTCCACACATAAGATGCTGTGCGAGTTGGTGGGTCTGATTCCTGGTCACATGACACAGATGAGAAACATCAGGGAGATATAACTCAAAATACAGCCACTAGTAAGAAAATGACATTCACTACCGATTACTATCGAGTTTTTCTTTAATAATAATGTGGTGCCTAAGAGGAAGAGATTGTGGACTTGATGATTCACTCCTCCTTTCAGTCACAACAGAATAATGTAGATGTCACCTATGACTGACCCTGCCCTGGAGTCTGGATTATAGCACTGCTGCTGCTCCTTCTCTTTGTAGAAAAGACTTGGCATTTAAAAACCTTAACAACAACAACATACCTAACTAAAGAAATACCTTCTTTCACAGCCGGCATAGCTTTAGATAAATAAGCACGCAAAAAAATAAATATACAAAAACTAGACTTGAGTAAGGACAAAAATATGCATAAAGGAAGTGGGGAAATCGCCATTTAGTACGCATAAAGTAAATTTGTCCTATAATTAAGAGCTTTTGTAAACCTTGTATCTAAACATAAAATGCAATAAATTGCAGGAGTGAAAGGTATTTAACCATTAAGTACGTCAATAATATATGTTTGGCTGCGTCTGAAACTCCAGTATGTGCTTTGGTAATATATTAAATCTGTTCCACCATGCAAGATTTCAGTTGTCTACTGGTACAAGCAATGCAATCCATTTTATATAACCTACAAACTGTTACCTAAATCACAAATGGTTACACGTAACCATAGATGAATGGATACCAAATGTTTACTAAATATCACCATAAAATCACAAACAGTTAAAAAATACCAAACAGACTAAGGGAAAAACAAGAGGAACATCTGGTGGACAGACTATGTAATGGCACCAACTTTCAAAGGTCATTTATCACTACAGATAAAACAGCTATGCAATCTCGTTTGCGGTGACGTATGACATAATCACGCACAGCGCAAGATTTTGTGTGGGGTCTTCAATCAAGATGGCCTCTTTGCAATCAAATGGATAAAGTATTGTTTATTTAAACCAGATTAACCCCTGAAAGTCCTCCCTATTATTCGCAGATGCTGCGATCAGTGATGAACATGGCATCTGAGGGGCTACATGATGGCAGGGGGGCAGCGCTATTGCTGTTCTCTAGGCATGCTGCAAGCTCTTTTTGCCCTAATATATTCTCCTGTAGGAATGCTTTAATAGTTTGAATTTGGTGGGAGCAATGTGCATACTCATAGATTGTAGGAGCAGAGCCCCAACTCCTACTGTTTCAGTTGTAGATTAGCTTTAGTTACATTGTGATGTCTTACAGGACAGCTTACTAAATACCAGATTCCCAAAAGGCCACAGTAATAGGACAGGTTTACTTTGTGTACTAAATTGAGATCTCCCTCTCCCTTTATGTGTCTATGTCCTTATTCTATGTCTGGCTTTTGAGCTTTTTGCATGCTTTTACCTCTAATACTATGCACAGATTAGGTACATGGGGGAGATTTATCAAACTGGTTTAAAGTAGAACTGGCTTAGTTACCCATAACAACCAATCAAATTCCACCTTTCATTTCTAACAGCTCCTTTGGAAAATGAAAGGTGGAATCTGATTGGTTGCTATGGGCAACTAAGTCAGTTCTGCTTTACACCGGTTTGATAAATGACCCCATTTGTGTATAAATACGGGCAGGCATTCTTCTCCTATTATTGCATAATGTTTGGATGTATAAACACTGAGACACTGAGTCTTGTCACAAGAGGATATCAAAAGTGCTTCCCTTTGTGCCATATAAAAAGGCTCTTAGAGGCTAGTTTTGGGCAGTGTATCTCCTGGTGAGAAATAGTTGACGGCTAGACATGCCTCTATAACACAGTTGACAGACTTTAAGAGGGGGCACATCACTGGACTGAGAAGCAGGGTAGTCATTTTCACAAATTGCCCGGCCTCTAGGTGGCACCTCCATTATGCACCCTGCCTACAGTACACTGGGTCTGACATCACTTTTTATGGGTACAACAACAAACACCGTTTGGATTAAAATGCATACATTTATTCCATTGTCACAGTACAATATATCATTTATACAGATACACTACAGAAACTATAGTGATAACATTCTTCCAGTATAAAATTATCTGGAGTTGTTGAATGAAGACGTGGACTTCCATGTTCTTTAGGCACTTCACTGGTCAATGACACAGGAATAAAATTCTGAAGGGATTATACTTAATGAGGTATTCTGTTTTTAGGATATTGATGACGTATTCTCAGGATAGTTCATCAATATCAGATCAGTGGGGGGTTCGACACCCTGCGCCCCCGCTAAGCAGCTGTCTACATTGTAGCGGTGGTGCAGGGTACTTACAGCTTTGTGCCTCATTCACTTGAATGGGAGAGGAAGCTATAGGTGACCCTGCATTGCCACTAAAATGGAGACTGTAAACCATTTCAGTAAAATTACATGTAGCACACATGTTAGAATAAAATCTGATACTGTCACATCATTGGAATGATCAAAAGTGAAGTAAGGACAAGTTTGGAATGATTTTTAATGGTTATCTAGTTACTAAAAATTAGTTTAAAAAAAGCTGTAAATACACACACACACACACATTCTCCTTTTCTATTACCAGCCGATCCAGCACAGATGCTTTGCCAGTTGCCCCCATCTTTGTTTACATGCAGCCAGTATTGGATTACTGCCGCCCATCCTCAGTGGTCACATAAGGTATGGTATGATGGCTCCTATAGCTCTGTGTTGATGCCAGTAGCATGGCAAATGATCACTGAGGCCACTGACTGGCTGCAGTAGTAATGTGCTGGCCACCGGTAAACAAGAAACGGAGGGACTGCCGGAGCAGTTGGAGAGCAGTAGCGGTAGGGCTTTATAACATTTGCAGCTCTTTTATTATTTATATATTAATTTATTTTTGAGAAACTGGATAACCCCTTTTTGTACAGAGTACTAGAAGTGCATGACGCTTCTACTGTACCTTTGTTTTCATTGTGGACTGATCCACCGCACTCCACCTGTATAGACAATATCGCCACATACAAGGGGTCTGATAGAGCCAGTATGGCTCTGTACTTCAAACTGAGCGCTATGACTTCTGCATTTGTCAAATCTTCATCTACTCTTACATTGTACCATGTACTGCCACCCTAATAGTCTCACTATGACCAGGATGGAATAGATTACAATAAAAATTCACTATGGAAGGAAAAAATGTTAATATGGAAAAACAGTGGGCGAGATTGATCAAAACTGGTGTGATGGAAAGCTGGTTTAGTTGCCAATAGCAACCAAACAGAATGATCCTTTTCTTTTCCAAAGGAGCTCTGAAAAATGAAAGGTGGAATCTGATTGGTTGCTATGGGCAACTAAGTCAGTTCTAGTTCACGCCAGTTTGATAAATCTCTCCCAGTATCTTTATATCACATAACAAATTTACAACATGTGACAGCATTCAGTGAGTTTTATTTTACACAGAAACATTAACAATTTAAGAAGAGCGGTCACCATGAAATTCAGTGTACTCTGCAGCCAGCACGTTAGAGCAGGAGATGCTGAGCAGATTGATATAGAGTTGAGTGAAAAGATTCAGTATAACTTGTATTGTATACATTTATATTTCTGCTATTTCTGATTTCAGTATTGAAAGTGGGAGGTGTTATCAGTGACTGACCGCTATCTCTCTGCACAGCTGAGCGCAGCATGCAGGAATCTTTTCCACTGTATTGGGATGAGCGAAGGCTGCTGAACGTTCATTGTTACTGGGCAGCAGATCACTGGTTACACAGCATGATCTATTGCCTAGACATTATGATTTAGGTGTCCATATGAGCGATTATTTTACCCAGTAAAAGAGCATTTTGCTCATTTATCGGGTGATCTGTGGCACTTTTACATGGCTGATTATTGGGAACAAACATTCATACTAACTTCATTCCTGATAATGCCTCATCTGAACACATCAGTCCACAGAGAATGCAGTCAATCACTGATAAGACCATCCCTGTGAACAAAGCAGAGATTTACATGTATACAATTACAAGTTATACTGAATCTTTTCCCACAGAACTATACATCAATCTGCTCAGCTCCTCCTGCTTTATAACATGTTGCCTGCAGATTACCCTGCACTTTACAGGGACAGGTCCTCTTTAAACTCATGCACACCATTGTACGAGTGAAACAGTAGCCGCCACGTGTCAATTATTCATGTACATACCGATGCCATTGTATGTGATAGACAGGCAAATGAGTGAGTTTAGTTATTCAGAGTACATTGGTCGTGTCCACTGACGTACATTAAAAACATGTAAAAAAAAGTATAATACATAAGACCACTAATATGAATTTTTCAAAAAAAATTATGCAAAAGTTTTGATTTATGATCAAATGTGTACAAGAGTAGCACCATTCTACGGTGAAAAAAAGGTTCTGAGTCTAGATAAGTCTGGAAGGACTACAGGTTTCACACAGACAAGCTTACTTTGGTATATGTTTTTTCTTATACGCAAGTGAGACTGAAGTAAAAGAAAAAAAAAACAAAAAATTTATTGTACAATACATTTAAATGAAAACATTGTTTCACAGACTTTTACAGATACAGTATAAGGCAGAGGTCTCCAACCATTTCCACCTTGGGAGTCACATTCAAGTAAAAAAAGTGTTAAAGGGAGTCTGACACCTCCAAACTCTGTTTCAAAGTAAGCATACATCCATGTATTGTAGGTGCCCACGAAACACAACCATACCCTTCTTGTGAAAATCCGTTCCTCTAAACCCAAGAAAGGTTTTTATTAATTTTTACACAAATAAGTTTTCACTGCACTATGTGCTAATCCGTTGGCTTCACCAATTTGCTGCCCAGCACGTTCCCTTGTTTGATTGACAGTCCCCGACATTTCCAAGCTGGTAGGGATGACACAGGAGATGCCAGGTGCATTGAATGGAATGGCCCTGCCCATGATGCACCGAACACCTTATTTGCATAAAAATAAAAGAATAGATATAACTCTGAATTAGAGGACATTATTTTTACAAGAAAGGTAGGATTATGTTTCGGGCCCCTTTTCAAACTGATTTTGGAGGCAACCCTTTAAGATATTAAACAAAGTCAAGAAATTCAATTACATATAAAAAGTTTAACATTTACTACAGTGGGATTATGCCACACAAAGTGGCCCTCTCCTGGGAGGAGGATATGGCTGGCAAAATGGTGAGCTGCCAAACAGAGGTGACAAGTCATATGTGGCTCCCAAGCCACTGATTGGGGACTACTGATATAAGGTAAGGCTCACGCAGACAAATATGACAGTAGTGGATTATACAGGATATCACTGCATATTTTACAATGTTAGCACTAGTAGATTAGCAGATAGCACACCCAGACTAAAACTAGGCCTGAAGGTGGGCTAGAGCATGGGGTGCGATGATCATGAAGAGCAATTTTGAGTAATTTACTCTTGGCCAATGCCAGGAAGTATTCCAAAAGAGAGAAAGATGAGATCTACTCCTGACACTGGTTTGGAGAAAAATAAAAAACCTCAAAAACTGTACCAAACTATGGTTAACCTCGACTAAGAAATATGTTCTTGGTTTTTGCTCTTGGTCAATGTGAATGCACCCTTTAGAAGCTGGTAAAAATCTAATGTGCAGTATATGAGGGGAGATATCAAAATCTAGTGTAAAGGAAAATTGTCTTCCTTGCCTATAGCAACCAATCAGATTCCACCTTTCATTTTTTTTTTTAGAAATGAAAGATGGACTCCGATTGGTTGCTCTGGGCAACTCATTGGGTTTTCCTTTACACCAGTTTTGATAAATCTACCTAGTTTCTATATTTTTGGCACAAAGATTTCAGGAAATAAACACACTATGTTTTATTTAATGCCTAAATCTGAAACATTACATTCATTTTATAACACTATATGGGAGGTAGATATTTTGTTTCAAGGCAAATGTCTTAAAAACAATAAAAATCTGAAACCTGAAATGCCAACAACCGGTAAATTGTGCAAATCAATATATTCTAATAAAGTATACAATCTAGTATAAATTTCACAAATATATATTGGGGGAGATTTATCGAACTGGCATAAAGTAGAACCGGCTTAGTTACCCATATGAACCAAGCAGATTCCACCTTTAATTTTTCAGAGATCCTTTCGAAAATAAAAAGGTGAAATCTGATTGGTTGCTATGGGCAACTAAGCCAGTTCTACTAAAAAGTTTGATCAATCTCCCCCATTGTTCTTATAAGGAAGAATAAGGCCTCATTCAGACGGCCGTATTTTTGCGGGTCCGCATGGCGTGTGTTCGGAACACACGCCGTGCGGCCCCATTGAAAATGCCTATACTTGTCCGTGCGTACGGACAAGTATAGGACATGTTCTATCTTTTCTTGCTGAGCCGCGGCACGGAGCCGCGGCTCAGCAAGATAGCGTGCCACCCGTAGAGGTGAACGGGCCCGCCCCTATTCCGCAAATTTGCGGAATAGGTGCGGACCCGTTCACACGGTCGTGTGAACGGGCCCTTAGGGTTCTGCCACACTACATCTTTTTCTTGCCTTTTTTCTGGCTTGTAAAAAGCGCCATGAAATGCATGTTTTTTTTTGTTTTGTTTTTTTAAGTCACACAGTTTTTATAGCGATTCTTTTTCTATGGAGAAGTCTATGGGAAGGCAACGGAAAAAAAAAAATCCCACAAACAACGTATGCTGTGATTTGAAAAAAAAAAAAAAAAAAAAAAAAGGCAAAGAACAAAACGCCACACAAAAAACTCAGTATTTGTACGGCGTACATTTTACTATTGGCCAACATGTAAAACTGCAAAAAACACACAGAAAATGTAGTATTTTTGAAAATATATATAGTGTTAGCCTTTTTAAAAAAACTGCAGTTTGAGCCAAAGCCAGAAGTAGATCCATCAGGAAAGAGACGTTCCTTTGCATTTCCCTTTCCTTACCATTTTTCAAAGACCCTTTTTTTTTTTTGTTTAAAATGCCGCAGTTTTTGTGGTAGTTTTGCATATTTTTTGAGAGGCTTCTTCCTGCTGTATCCACTTGCAGCTTTTGCTCAAAAATTGGATTGGTGTTTTTCCAAAAACACTGCACTGCAGAAAATCATAAGCATTGGAGTGCATAGTTAACAGAAGTAAGTAAGCTAAGCAGGGTGGGGGTAACCATTGCTGAAATTTTAAGTATCACCTCATATCATAGAAACCGGTTATTTGGCTCTGTGGCTCATAGTAAAAATTTGCTGGTCTAACACCAGCCAGGTTCCAAGAGCAATGGCTGAATAACCTCTTATCTTCTAGGTGACAGGTAAAAAGTCAAAGCACCCTGGCTAGGAACGATCTTAAACCTAAGTGTGATTTATACATTTGAAAATACAAAACTACATGACAATAAAACTGTTTACCATGCATTTAGAAACCTGACAAAATTAAAATTTACATATGTTGTTTTTTGCCCCAGTTTACAGTCCTCTTCACATTCTAATTGTCATTTCCAGATTTTTCGAAAAACATGAAATCCTGTAAAAAAACAAAGAAAAACGTTAGACATTAATTTAGTATATACATTGAACTCGCTAAGTGTTACATTACCAGGTACATTCTGGAAAAGTAACTGAAATGAGTTGGTTAGAACTGGACAACCAGTAGGTGGCAATGTAGTGTCACTGAATTTCATACGGTAGCTAGAGCTTCATTATGCATAATAGACATTTCAATTACATGTTGTCTTTGGAGCCCCTTACAGTACAGTACTTTCCTTGCATTTTGCAGCTTCCATGTTTCATTGTGCATAGCTGCTGCAGAAGTACAGCGAAAAATCTGTCAAACTTGAGGGTGTAATATATATATATATATATATATATATATATATATATATATATATATATACACACACACACACACACATCTTGAGCATAACAGCATCTGAAAACACCCATACCATTGAAATATAAAATATTTTTACAATACAGTGAATGGCATAACAGAAAAAGTATCAAAGTGGCCGATTTTTTATTTTTTATTTTTTTAAAGGGGTTGTCCGGGTTCAGAGCTGAACCCGGACATACCTTTCAATTCACCCAGGCAGCCCGCCTGAACAGGGCATCGGAGCATCCTATGCTCCAATGCCCTCCTTTGCCCTGCGCTAATTAGCGCAGGGCAAAGGAATTTAGCCCGGTTCCGGTGACGTACCGGGCTCTGCCAGGCGGAGGCTTCCGCCCGGCAGTGAGCCTGGTGACGTTATCGGCGCTGATGGGCGGGCTTTAGCGCTGCCCTAGCCATTCAAACGGCTAGGGCAGCGCTAAAGCCGGCCCATTACGGCCGGTGACATCACCAAACTCACTGCCGGGCGGAATGTTTATAAACAAAAGAGCCCTTGCCCTGCGCGATCCAGCGCAGGGCAAGGGAGGGCATCGGAGCTTGAGAAGCTCCGATGCCCTGTTCAGGAGGGCTGCGGGAGTCAAAACCTGGGTATGTCCGGGTTCAGCTCTGAACCCGGACAACCCCTTTAAGTTTAAATTAATTTTTTCAATATTTAAACATATCAAACCTATACATATGTGGCATCGTTGTATTCGTACTGACCTAGAAAAAGTGCACAGGTCAGTTTTGCCTTATAATGAACGCCGTAGGGACAAAACCCATAAAACTGGGGGAACTGCATTTTTCCCCAATTCTACCCAATTTGGAATTGTTTTTCCTGCTTCCCAATGTTTGCCATATTAAATGGTGGCATTAGAAAGTACATCTTGTCCCGCAAAAAACAAGCCCTCATACAGCTACGTGAACTGAAAGAGGCTCTGTCACCACTTTGCAACCTACGTGTTTATATACATAATGGTGGTATTGGTGCTTTTCCCCCTCCCCCAGAAAGAGTTGATAATTGGCAAGTTATGTGTACCCCACAATGGTACCATTAAAACTACAACTTGTCTCATAAAAAACAAGCCCTCATACAATCAACACAAAAATAAAAAGGTCTTGCAATGTGACAATGAAAAAACAAAAACAAAAACGGCTTGGTCCCTAAGGGGTTAAAGCATTAGCAAAAACACAGCATGACGTGACTTGTATTCAAATTCCTCAGAGTAGTTCTTGGCAGCTTTCCACCCCAGCCGCGATGCTACATAGTATGCAAATGCTTACTGACCTGAGTGAGGTCTATGAACACATGAAAAAGCACAAGCTCTGTAGAAGGTCTGAGGCGTTGTGCATGGACTACAAGTACCACATCCTGCCTCAAATTCAGATATAAAATATAAAAAAACTCAGGGAGGCCCCCCCACATCAGTTTAGTGATGTGGAAGGCTCCCTTGATAAGTGTATGGGTGGCGATTGTGGGGAGTGCCACAAGGTGGGTCCCAGTGACACACCCAGTGCGAACTGCTGTGCTGCACAGATGTGACAGGAGATGGCCCGAGAAAAAAAAGAAAATAAGTCAACCAGCATTGCACGCATTTCAATAGTAGGATAGTTTGATGCTGTGTGTAAGTGACACTGTCTCACACATCATTAGGCCTCTCTTGCGCTCACTCACTCTGCACTGGGTCCTATTACTGAGGAGACACACAGCAGGAGCCGAGCAACATGGGGCTGAGGACCACTCATAAGTGTTCTGAGCTGTAGACATACTGAAAAATATGTCCTTAAAAATGTGCCTCACTGCCCTTAAAGGGGTTGTCTGCTTTTTTTAAAGGAAATGTATCACCAAAAATTTTACCTTCCAGTTAGTAACACATATCCATTTTTCTAATCTGTTTTTATTTTCTGATTGCAGATTTATTTGTTTCCTGAACATGATTATGGGGGCGGCCATCTTGCCTGAGATGTTCTTAATGTCCAAAGCATTAAAAAAATTGCTTTACGGCAATAGATACAATCATCGGGGGACCTCTATGGGGGAGTTTTCTAGGCATGCTCATTGTACAAGGAAAGAATAGATAAGTTTGACCATCACCTATTGGGGAAGGTGGATTCTGTCTTATCTGCCATTCTAATCCTGCCTATAATGATATCACCTCTGTGTATAGATAGATAAGCAGATAACTGCAGTAAAGTGATCTGTACAGACCAAGAAGTGTCGACTATTATTTTTTGTGGCCAGTGTGAAAACTGCAGGACTTCATGTTTTTTGTCTAAATATAGACAGTGACATGGAAAATTAAAAATATAATCATCAAAAACTCTTTAAAAATATGTTTAAAAAAATGTGATTTGAACAATAGGTTATTTTCAATAGCACATTCTTTTTAATATTGATGATCTATCCTGATGATAGGTCATCAATATTAAAAAGAAAAAAAAAAAAAAAAAAAAAAAAAAAAGCAGACAACCCCTTTAAGAAAAGTAATAGATTGTTAGGCTGGGTTTACACATTGCAGCTGCCACATGTAGCTGAAATCCCAACCAGAGGTAATAATTTGGTATACCTGCAAACTAACAAACCTGATGGACCGGTTATGAGGCACTGAGACTCAACACGATCCGTTACTAGGAAAGATTACAAACGAATCCATAAAACTTCTGGGAAAATCAAAACCACTACCCCAGTGTGAGCACAGCCACAGGAAGAAGCTAGAAGGTTAAGCAACACCTTGTTTCAGGAAGTTCCTTTTCAGCTCAACTTTAACAAGGTTACCGCCGTGGTTTCCTGCTTACTCACTGTGAATTTCAACTTTTGTTAATGTGTTAACTGCACATATTATTACAGCAATACACTGCAGTCCTGCTTTAAGAGACATTTCTGAGAATTTGTCATTTTTTTGCAACTTTTCAATGCTTAGTGTTCCTTTAGGAATTCTCCGTCTTCCTGAAACAATCGGTGTGTGTGATCTGTCAGCAAATTTGCCAACCTGTTACATGTGCTCTTGGCTGCTGAAGACATCTGTGTTGGTCCCATGTTCATATGTTCCTGCATTACTAAGAAAAGTAATGTTTTATTATATGCAAATGATCCTCTAGGAACAACAGGGGTGTTGCCTTTACAGCTAGAGTCTCAGCTCTCTCTGCAATTGCTTCACCCTCTCCACTTTGACTGACCTGGCCCTATCAAAGTGCAGAGGGTGCAGCAGTTCCGGATAGAGCTGAGCCTCTAGGTGTAACAGCAATGACCCCCGTTGCTCCTACAGGCTCATTTGTGTCTATTAAAAATTAATTTTTCTCAGCAATGCGGGCACATATGAACATGGGACCAACACAGATGTCTTCTGCTGCCAAGTGCACATGTAACAGGTCAGCCAGATGCTCTCTAAAGGGAACCTGTCATCAGCTGTATGCTGCCCTCACTCAGACCAGGATGAAGTAACAGACGTGCTGATTTCAGCATTGTGTCACTCATGAGCTACAAGTAAGTGGTTGCTGAGAACAAACATCATAATCATTGCAGCATAGGCCTCGAAAAGAGTCCAGTCTACCTGAGAAGAGTCAGAGTTCATAAGCTCCTACTCTCCCCGCCCACCTGCTGATGATTGACAGTTCTCTTCTAGTGAGAAAAGTAAGACGAAGACTGTCAATCATCAGCATCAGGTGGGGAGAGCTGGAGCTTATGAATAACTGACTTCTCAAGTAGACTGGACTCTTTTCAAGGCCTGTGCGGCAATGATTATGATGCTGGTTCTCGGTAACCACTTACATTTGGCTCTTGACTGACACATCGCTGAAATCAGCATTTCTGTCACTACTTCATGCCATCCTCAATGAGTTCAGCATAATTGATGAAAGGTTCCCTTTAAAGGCACTGGCTGAGGCCAGAGGTATAGTAGCTAGACACATTTATAGACGGTCAAAACTGAGGGAAGATTTGATTTTCCATTTTACACAAGCAATGGATTGCTGAAAATACTCTTGTTTGAGGAATCAGCTCATAAGTTTGGTCACAAAAAAATGCAAGAATAGGAATTTTAAATACTTACAATAAGGAAGCAGGCACCAAGAATGACGGCTTTGATCTTGACATCAAGGTCCATGGGGAACTGAACTCCAAAGTTGTCAGCATCTGTAAACATCTCCTTTACAGCTCCAGACCATTGTTTGGAAATGCGTCCAACAACAGACTCCTCATCAAGTGACTTCAGCTAAGGAGAAAGATAACGTGGTATGTTATCTCCAGTTGTATGTGTGTACACGATCCCTGTGTCCATGAACTCGAGGTAGAACACCCCCTCTGGAGTTAGAACTTTGGATGACAAACTCATCAGAAAACTGGCTGTTATAAATTTCCCCATAGTTTTCTCTTTGTAGAAGTGTTATTTGTGCATTTGAGTGGTACGCCTTTCTTTAATGTCCGGGAGCCAATCTCTTGCTCCATTTGAGAACTGTATTGAGAAGTGCAGTCCACTTTGCTTATTAAAAGGGGTTCTGCAGGAATTAAGAAAATGAAAATACTTAAATATGGCTTTATTATAAATATATTCCCAAATACATTTCATTAGTTATAATGGTTTGTTTTGTCTAGGGAGAAATCATTAGAGGAAATAAAATGGCCACCATCCTATTAGTACACACAAAACCTGTCCTAATCGCACAACAGGACAAGTTACTTCATAACACTGAGCTAAAGAGCTGCCTCATCCTTCTCTCTGTTTGTCAGAGATTATGATGCTGAATACAGTTTAATATGATCTTCAGATTAATCTCTGTAGGAATGGAGTTCATGAGGAGACAAAGTACAGAGGGGAGGTGGGTATGTGGCTGATAAGCAGAAGGACATGTATGAATTCTCCATTACCACAGCCCCACATTACCACAGTCTGTCCTGTCCATCCTCTTTGTACTTCATGTCTCCTCATGAACTTCATTATCACCGAGATTCAGCTAAAGAGCTTATCATCTGTATTCAGCATCATAATCCCTGACAAGTAGAGCAGAGAGGAGGATGAGGCAGCTCTTTACCTCAGCGTTGTGAAGTAACTTGTCCTGCTGTGTGATTAGGACAGGTTTTGTGTGTACTAATAGGACGGCGGCCATTTTGTTTCTCCTAATGATTGCTCCCCAGACAAAATGAGCCATTATAACTAATGAAAGATATTTGGGAATATATTTATAATGAAATAATATTTAAGTATTTTCATTTTCCTAATTCCCGGAGAACCCCTTTAAAGTGAACCTGTCACTTTAAACACAGTGGATGAACTGTAGGCAGCATATTGTACAGCAGGTTGATGTATAGATTTATGGGAAAAGATTCCGTAAAACTTATATTTCATGGATTTAAATTCCTGCTCATTCTGGACTTATAAGTCCAGGAGACAGTCCTATCAGTGACTAACAGCTATCTGCATATACACAGTCATAGAGGTAATGCTGTCAATCACTGATAGGACCACCTTCTAAGCCCAGAACGAGCAGGAATTTAAATGAATGAAATACAAGTTTTACTGAATCTTTTCCCACAGAACTATATATCAATCTGCTCTGCTCCTCCTGCTCTATAATGCCTGTAGCTTTCATTGCATTTTCATGATGACAGGTTCTCTTTAAAGGGGTTCTGTAAAACTGATGATTGGCGGCGGTCCGAAACCCGTGAACCCCGACGTTTAGCTGTTTGAGAAGGCAGCGGCGCTGCAGGAGTGCAGTGGCTTTCTCTGTGTTTTTCTCAGGCCCAGTGACGTCGCGACTAGTATCACTGGCCTGGGCGGGTCTAAGCTCTGTTCACTTGAATGGAGCTTAGCCCTGCCCAGGCCAGTCATAGTAGTCGTGACATCACTGGGCCTGCGGTAAACACAGAGAAGGCCGCGGCGCTCCTGCAGCGCCGCTGCCTTCTCAAACAGCTGATCGTCGGGGTGCCCGGGTGTCAGACCCCCACCGATCAGATGCTGATGATCTATCCAGAGGATAGATCATCAGTTTTAAAGAACTACAGAACCCCTTTAATAAAACTCTTGCTAATCTCCACTGCCAGATATGGTTATTTAAGAAATTGTATATTTGGAAAGTTAAATACCTCAAAGTTCACATCTGAACAGCATCTACAGGGAATGCAGGGTCCGTGCAGTTTAAGAACATCTTCCTCTCGCTCATTCTGTATAACAAACTTGGGTAGACATGGGTGCCATTTCTGTTTCACATAGCCAACTACATTTCCAGGAGGAGCCTGAACTTCAAGCTGAAAAAAACAAAACAAATTGTATTTGGCAGGTACTTATTAAAATTACTTAGAGATGTTGCATCATCCTAAATTTGCCAAAGTTCATTGGATTTGAAGGCTATGGACACCGTTTATTTTATTATTGCATTCTAATCATTTTGGGGTAAAAATCATTTTTGCAATTTTTCTTTATCGTAACGAGCACTGTACCGCTTGGCTCCCCTGCGCTCGCATGGGTGCAGGCAGCCGCTTCCATCGGGTGAGGAGGACAGAAGCGGCTGCCTGTGCCCATGCGAGCGCAGGGGAGCCGAGTGGTACAGTGTTCGTTACGAGCACGTTCGCTCGTCTCTAATTAGAATGCCTGGAGTACTTGTGGCAGTGTTACCTGCAGCCCTGCTCGGCGGTGGACAATATGCATGCTGTTATGGTTATTGTGGCTGCTGACATCACACTACCTTACACTCTTCCTTTGTTGTATATAAGCTTGGATAAAGGGGCAGAGTGGAGTAAAAAGAAAAGAAACATTAGGCACCGAGTAGCAGGAGGATTTCTTTAAAGAAGTTGGCCCCTCTCTGGTTACTGTTGACCAATGTGTTTGTAAGATGACTATAAGGTTTTTACTGATATAGCCTTGGTTTATAATCCGCACCATTTTCTAGATTTCTTAGGGCAGGGATGCCCAACCTGCAGCCTTCCAGCTGTTGCAAATCCACAACTCCCAGTATGCCCCGATAGCTGTAGGCATGTTGGGAGTTGTAGTGCCGCAAGTTGGGCATTCCTTAAGGTATGCTCCCTTGTTTGTGCTGTACAAAGGGAGGTCCTGTCCATAACATGGCTACCGGTGGAGGGTCATGTGACCAGGCAAATCACCTAAGGCTGAGTTCACACTTCAGTTATTTGGTCAGTAATTTCCATCAGTTACTGTGAGCCAAAACCAGTAGTGAAGTCTACTCAGAGATCTGGTGTAATGATTTGATTTGCACCTGTTCTGTGCTTTTGACCCACATCAGCTTTTGGCTTACAATAACTGATTGAAATAAACTGAACAAATAACCGAAGTATGAACTCTGTTTCCTCCATTCAAATACACTCCACTGGCACTGTTTGGAGTTTAGTGCAGGTGCGCTGTGTTTCAATGGAGCAGACCAATTTGCTTGGTCACATGACCGTCCATGAACAGTCATTTTATGGACAGGACCTCCCTGTGGAAGGACAAAAAAAAAAAAAAAAAAAAAAGGATAAAATATAGAAAAAGACACAGAGTTTCCTTTAAGTACAGAACAGTATCTGACAAATGTAATAAGTTGCCTAAAGCTGGAATAATCTTTAAAGAAGAACTCTCGCAAAATTTTTTATTCTCTGACCTGTTAGAAAGGTTCATGATATAATCTATATAATCTATAGTGAATGTCATCTTCTCATCAGAGAATGTAATTGTGAGTAATAACCTCTCTTCTTATTGTACCTGGGTCATGTGAGCAACTCTGAGCTCCAGCTGACCCAGGACAGGAAGCCAGTCACTTCTCTATTCATTCCTATGAGACTGACAGTGAGGCTCCCATAGGAATGCATATAGAATTAAACTTCCTGTCCACACAAGATGATTTGTGAGTTGGTGGGTCTGATTGCTAGTCACATGACACAGATGAGAAACATCAGGGAGATATAACTCAAAAACTCAGCCACTGGTAAGAAAATGACATTCACTACAGATTACATCATGTACATTTCTAGCAGGACATGGAATAACATTTTTGTGGGAGATCTTCTTTAAGGGCCTTCAAGATGCTACAAGAAACTTAGGGGGTCATGTATTTAGACCAGCGTTTTAAAGGCCGGTCTTAATAAACCCCTATGTTGGCATACGTTCTGCTACGTTCTGGATGCTTTTTAAACAAGTGTAAAGGGCGACTTTTCATTATACAGAAATATAAGGTCATTTAAAGAATAGAAATAACCTTTCATACTTACTTTCTGTAGACAGCATGGGAAACAACACGCAGAGCACCTGTAAGGGCGGATGATTCGTACGACCTCACGACCAGAGTTATCAACAATTGTCATGGCAAATGACCGAGCGGCTCCGCAGAAGTTCCTCGTACAGCAATCGTTTTGTTCGGCAGCAAAGTACACTCTCTGACCCATGCTATTCTTGATCTCGTACTTGTTATTTGATTCATAACCAATTAAAGCTAATATGGAGAGAAAAGAAACAAACAGTTATTAAAGAAAAAAAACTCCATATATAAAAACAGGATTTTTGTATAACTTACCGTAAAATCCCTTTCTTGTGGCTTCATTGGGGGACACAGCACCAGTGGGATATAGGCAGCTGCCACTAGGAGGCGACACTAGACCATCAAAGAAGTAGCCCCGCCTGGTAGCCTATATCCCTCCTGCGGACACCAGGCTAGCTCAGTTTAGTTAAAAAGCAGTAGGAGCCAAACAGAATGATACAATCCAGTCTGAACCCGGGAACGAGAACTCAAGGAACAGCAAACAAGCCCGGGAAAAAGAACAACCCAGAAAAAAATCAGGGTGGGAGCTCCCCCAATGAAGCCACAAGAAAGGGATTTTACGGTAAGTTATACAAAAATCCTGTTTTCTTGTGCCTATCATTGGGGGACACAGCACCAGTGGGACGTACAAAAGCAGTCCCAAAGGGTGGGGAAAAAGAAAAATTCCCAGTCGGCCAGCCAAACGTACGGCGGCCTGCAGAATCCTGCGGCCCAGACTGGCATCAGCTGAAGCCAGAATGTGGACCTGGTAAAACTTGGTAAAGGTATGCACCGAGGCCCAGGTAGCGGCCTTGCAGACCTGGGACACCGATGCATGATGGCGAACCGCCCAGGAAGCTCCCACGGCCCTGGTGGAATGGGCCGTGACCCGGAAGGGGGGGGACCTGTCCCGAGAGCGATAGGCCTCAGAGACGGCGGCCGTAATCCAACGCGCAATGGTCACCTTAGAGGCGGCAAGACCCCTGCGGGGACCCTCAGGAATGACAAACAAGGAATCCGATTGACGGAAGGGAGCCGTGAGGGACAAATAGACCCGGATGGCTCGGACAAGGTCCAAACAGTGAAGGGAGCGCTCCCTAGGATGAGCAGGAGCGGGACAAAGAGAAGGAAGAACAATCTCCTCATTGATGTGGAATGCCGAGACCACCTTCGGAAGGAAGGAAGGGAGAGGGCGCAAAACCACCTTATCCCTGTGCAAGACAAGATAGGGGGAGCGACAGGAGAGAGCGGCTAATTCAGATACACGGCGGATGGACGTAACCGCCACCAGAAAAGCGACCTTCCAAGAGAAAAGACGCAGGGAAATCTCTCTCAAAGGCTCAAAGGGAGGACCCTGGAGCACATCGAGCACCAAGTTAAGATCCCAGGGCTCGACGGGGGAGCGGAAGGGGGGATTCAGACGAAGAACACCCTGTAAAAAGGTCTTCACCTGGGAGCGCCGAGCCAAAGTCCTCTGAAAAAGCACGGACAAGGCGGAGACCTGAGACCGAAGGGTAGAATGGCTGAGACCCTGGTCAAGGCCAGACTGTAAAAAAGAAAGGATCTTAGGTGTGGAGCAAACGAGAGGATGAACACGACGTTGCTCGCACCAAGAAAAAAAGGATTTCCAGACCCGATGGTAAATGCGAGCCGACTGCGGCTTACGGGCTCTAAGCATAGTCTGGATGACAGACTCAGACAGGCCCCGAAACCTCAGCACCGCGGCTTCAACAGCCAAGCCGTCAAATTGAGCTGAGGTAAAGTGGGGTGGAAGATCGGCCCTTGAAAAAGGAGGTCGGGCCGCAGGGGAAGACGCCAAGGGGCGTCGGCCAGGAGGTGGATCACGTTGGCGTACCAGGACCGGCGGGGCCAGTCCGGAGCGATAAGGATGGCGGGAACGCCGAGAACCCTCAGACGTTTGAGGACCCGCGGAAGGAGAGGGAGCGGGGGAAATAGGTAAATCAGGGGGAACTGATCCCAAGGGGTTACCAGGGCGTCCACCGCGAACGCGCGGGGATCCCGAGTCCGAGCCACGTAAGTGGGAAGCTTGTGATTGAGCCTGGACGCGAAAAGATCCACATCGGGGAAGCCCCACCGACGGCAAACCTGTAGAAACACCTGGGGATGGAGAGACCACTCTCCCTGGTCCAGGGACCCCGCGACTGAGATAATCCGCCGCCCAGTTGTCCACGCCTGGAATGTGGATGGCTGAGAGAGCCGGGACAAACCGTTCCGCCCAGCCGAGAATCCGGGCGGCCTCCGCCATCACGGAGCGGCTCCTGGTGCCCCCCTGGCGATTCACATAGGCAACGGCGGTGGCGTTGTCCGTCTGAACCCGAACAGGGTGACCCTGGAGAAGGTCGGTCCAATGAGTCAAGGCAAGGAATATCGCCCGAAGCTCCAATATATTGATGGGAAGGCGCGACTCCGGCAAAGTCCACGTGCCCTGGACCGTCAGGACACCGAAAACCGCACCCCACCCTGTCAGGCTGGCATCGGAGGTGACGACCAGCCACTGAAGGGGGAGGAAGGAGCGGCCCTGGAGAAGGGCTGGGGACGTCAGCCACCAAAGCAACTCTCTGCGGACTGCCGGGGAGAGGACGACCCTCCTGTCCAGGGAGAGAGGAGACTTGTCCCACTGGGCCAGAATCGCTCCCTGGAGGGGCCGAGAGTGGAACTGAGCAAATGTGACGGCCTCGAACGAGGAGACCATCTTGCCCAGCACCCGCATGCAGAAGCGGAGCGAACAGGGGGAGCCCGAGCGGAGATTGGAGACAGCCGAGCGTAGGGACGCGACCTTGTCGCAAGGCAGAAAAACCCGAGCCCTCTCGGTGTTGAACAACATCCCAGAAACTCCATCGAGCGAGAGGGGCGCAGAGACGACTTCTGGAAGTTGATCACCCAGCCGAACCTGGAAAGCAGATCGAGCGTGATCTGAAGGCTGGACTGAGCATCCTGCAAGGTGCGGCCCTTTACCAAAAGGTCGTCCAGGTACGGGATGACCGCCACTCCTCTGGCATGAAGGAGAGCCATGAGGGGGGCAAGGGTCTTGGTAAAAACCCGGGGCGCTGTTGAAAGACCGAAGGGCAGAGCGACAAATTGGAAATGAAGAGAACCGATGGCGAAACGAAGAAAGCGCTGATGACTTAGCGCGATTGGCACATGGAGATATGCGTCGCGTATATCTATGGAAGCGAGAAACTCGCCCTGGTCCAGGGACGCGACCACCGACCGCAGCGATTCCATGCGGAAGTGGCGGAGGCGGACCTAGCGGTTGAGGTGCCTCAGATCCAGGATGGGTCGAACAGAGCCGTCCTTCTTGGGAATGGTGAACAGGTTCGAGTAGAAACCCTGAAACCGCTCGGAGGGGGGGACTGGGACTACGACCCCTTGAGCAAGGAGGTGATGAACAGCGCGGGAAAGCGCCAAAAGCCCTGCAGAAGAGTGGGGGATCCGAGACAGGAAAAACCGAGGAGGCGGAAAGGACGCAAACTCGATTCTGTATCCGGAAGACACCACCTCCCGTACCCACGCGTCGGTGACGTGGGCGAGCCATACCTCCTTGAAGGAGAGCAGACGACCCCCCACTCGGGGGGGAAGACCCGAGTGGGGGAAAGCCATCAGGAAGAAGGCTTGGGGGCAGGGCCCTTGGAAGGGCGGGAGTGCGGCTGCCAGGACGGCCGGGGCTTAAAGGAGGGCTTCCTGGAAGAGGAGGCTGAGGGAGCACCCCTTGAGGACTGCTGACGGACAGGGGCTTGGAAGGAGCGAAAGCGACTAGAACGCTTCGGAGGCTGGGAGCGCCCGGGCCGGATTTGCGGCAGCAAGGAACTCTTGCCACCGGTGGCGTCAGAGATAATCCTGTCCAACCGCTCCCCAAAAAGCCTGCTCCCTGAAAAGGGAAGACCCGTAAGAGCCTTCTTGGAGGCGGCGTCAGCCGACCACGCCTTCAGCCAAAGAGAGCGACGAATGGCCACGGAGTTGGCTACAGCCCGAGCCGACAGGCGAGCCGCTTCCTGGGAAGCATCACACAGATACTTAGAGGCCTGAAGAATCTGTGAGGCTAGGGGAAGGAGATCCTCGCGAGGGGCCTCCGAGGAGATGTCATGGACCAGTTGTTTGGCCCAAGCGGAGCAGGCCTTACTGACCCAAGACGCCGCAAAAGTAGGGCGAAGGGCAGAAGCCGCAGCAATAAAGACGGATTTGGAGAACGTGTCCATCCTCTTGTCCACAGGATCCGTCAGAGACGCCCCGTCCGCTAACGGGAGGGTGGTGGATTTAGACAGCCGGGAGACAGGGGGGGTCCACAGTAGGTGGAACCGTCCAGGCGGAGACTAAATCCGCAGCAAACGGAAAGAGAGCTTCTGTCCGTTTAGAGGATGGAATGCGCCGGTCGGGGTGCTTCCATTCCTTGTCCAGGAGATTCTCAAAGTCCTTATGACTAGGGAATACCAGCGGTTGCCGCCTGTGGCGACTAAACGAAACTTCGCCTCTGGCCGCAGAGGGAGATTCGTCCCGGATATGGAGTGTGTCCCGTACTGCACGGACCAAGGCTTGCACCGCAGAGGCCAAATGGTCCTCCCTGTCAGACTCTGAGGCAGAGTCACAGGAGTCCCCCGAGGCGTCAGAGAGGTGCTGCTGAGAACCGCCCGCAGTGGACCTTTCCGGGGAAGGGTCAGAGGAACCCCGGGAGGGCGACCGAGAAGGGGAACGTCTACGCCTCTTGGAGGACCGTCCCCTGGAAGGGGAGTCAGGCGACACCAGAGGAGGGGGTCGCAGAGGGGGGCACCTGGGACGGCAACCGGTCAATGGCGTGGATCATGACCTGAGACAGCTTAGAGAGGTTGCCAATCGCCTGGGTCAGGGACCTGGCCCACTCGGGCGAGGCCGCAACCAAGCCAGAGGGAGCGGGAGCCTCAGTGGGAGGGGTACCAACAGTAAGGCAAGGCACACATAGGGAGCCAGACTGACCGCTGGGGAATTTTTGGCCACAGCGAGCGCACGCAAAGTGCGTCGCCACAGCCACCGGAGCATGCTGCCTTGGAGGGTCGTCCCGGGGACCCGACATGGTGAAGGGCTCAGCGGACCGGCACTAGCCTGGGGAGAGAGGAATATCACCCACTGGGTGCCTACCGGACTCTGGAGCAGCAGAACACGGCACTGGAAAAACCCACTGGTGCTGTGCAGACCTGAAGGAGCTATACAGGCCGCTGGAAGCAGAGCAGACCGGCGCTGATAAGCCTCTGAAGCAGGAAGGACCGCCCACGGCAAGGAGGGGGCAATGCGCAGGCCAATGAAAAAGAACCCCGCTGGCCGGAACAGGAGGGGGCCAGCAGAACAGCGGGCGGGCGCACTGCCCAGCGTGACGTCACTGGGAGGCGCCCGCCCACATGCGGCCTAGCAAGTCTAAAAGCCGTGGCCTAAATTAGAGCGCCGCCCGGCCGGAAGTGCCGGTGCGGCGCGCGCTGGCCGAAAATCACCACGGAGGAGCCAGAGGCGGCAGAGGAGGGAGTCAGGAGGCACCCCGGCGTCTGCCAGAGCGGCGTCGGCAAGACTATCTCCCGGAGAGAAAGCAAACATCCCCAGAGGGGGCGGCATATCAGGTGCTGGGTGGAGGGGGTGCTGGATGGGGGTTCTGAGAAAAGAACCTGTCCAGACTGCAGCAGGGGGCCCCTGGAGGGAGGGAGAGGGGGGGGAGGGGACGACTGCATACTCACCTCTCCGCCGGCTTCAGGTGCGCGCAGGGTCACCCCCTCAGTGACCTCGCACCGGAGTGGGGTACTGGCATCCAGCTGCAGGGGGCAGCTACAATGGGGGACGGGTGACCGGCGCAGGGAGAATGTGAAAACATTCTCCAGGCACCCTCAGGGGGGTCTACGTCTGATGTGGCTTCCCACGCCGACGGCCCCCCTGATAACCTAAAAGAGAAAAGAAAGAAATAAAACTAAAATAAAAAATTAGAGGTGCAAAGCACCAGTGTCTACCTCCTACGGACACTAGACTAAAAACTGAGCTAGCCTGGTGTCCGCAGGAGGGATATAGGCTACCAGGCGGGGCTACTTCTTTGATGGTCTAGTGTCGCCTCCTAGTGGCAGCTGCCTATATCCCACTGGTGCTGTGTCCCCCAATGATAGGCACAAGAAATATAATTTCCTGTGAAGTTTTTCTAGTCTAGACCCTAAGGATTGGTGTTAAGACGTGTAGTGACTCCATGTTCTGTTCTACAGATTCTATGCATGATTCCATAAACCGGATTTACTCAGACCACATGATCACTCATTCAGTCATATACTTTCTGCAACATAAAAACATTAATTTCCTTAAAGTCACCAAAGTGAATGTTTCACCTACATTTTTTTTTACTAATTAATGTGTTATCTATATATAAGGATTACTTGTCAATGTAATCCTGTCTGTGATGATAAGGAGATGACTGATGGAAAGCGATGTGTACAGACCAAGAAATGGTGCTTGTAAAAACTCTAGATAAATATAGTGAGTTAAAACAAAATTGCCTTGTTGCCAATTGCCTTGACTCTCGGCTTCACTGTCGACCAGCTGTTTGAAGGGGCGTGGCACTTGGACAAGCACTATTAACTCTTTATGGTATACCAAGCACACCGTACAGTGGCTGTGCTTGGTACTGCAACTCAATCCTATTCAATTGAATGGGACTTAGGTAAAGAAAGGCTATGTGACCAATGGGCAGAGGAAGAGACTATAGCGCTCACCCAAGCGCCACAGCCCCTTCCTTCCTATTAGATCAGTGGGGGTCCTACCGCTGGGACCCCCACTCCCTACAGTTCCCCCTGAAACTAAAAGAGTGGCTGGTTGCACATGGCCGCTTCATTAATTAATTTCTATGGGAGTTCCGGACATGCCGGAGTACAGTTCCCGGCTATCTCTGGAATTCCCAAAGAAGTGAATGGAACAGCCGTATGCACACCTGACCGGCCACTCCATTCATTTCAGGGGGGTTGCAGGGGGTATGAGGCCCCCGTTCTTGTGATTGGTGGGGGTCCCATTAGTAGGACCTTCACCAATCTAATAGTAATCCCTTATCCGCATTTAATCTAAGCAGTATACCCCTATAAGGAGCCATGACTAGATATGAGCGAATGTGCTCGTAACGAGCACCGTAGCGCTCGGCTCCCCTGCGCTCACATGGGCGCAGGCACCCGCTTCCGTCGGGTGAGGAGGACGGAAGCGGATGCCTGCGCCCATGCAAGCACAGGGGAGCAGAGCGCTACAGTGCTCGTTACGAGCATGTTCGCTCATCTCTGGCCATGACGTTTAGTCGTTTTTGTTTTAAGGACCAGGTTTTCATTTTTTAATACGGCAAAAACAGTCTCACTGATCACACTATTCTTGCCATGAAACGGCAACAGAGAAACAGAAATCTGATGTAATGTACATACATTAAACTGCCAGCAGATCCCACAAAATCGGATGGTTTCTGCCAATGTTTACCCAATTTGTATGGCCAGTTTACATCTCTTTACAGTATAAAAAGTTGTATGTTACTGTCCCAAATTGGTTCAGTAGAAATGTAGGATACCGAACGATCGAATGCTAACCGGGTCTGTAAAAGGGGAAGAAAAAATTTTATTTTTTTTTTTAAATTCTCCGTTTCCAGTTAAGGAGTATTTTTTTTTTTGTTAATGATCTTGTTGCTTGGTCACTTACAGACCTTGGCTCTTATGTGTATAGGGTGGAGCAAGGGCAAAGTAGTTGTCTTCATACGTCTTTACTGACAGGCTTATTGTGTAAGGAAGAAGAAAACAGAATCCATATACTTTGTCCACCTGTCAGTCTATATATAATGTATCTGGGAACCATCAGCTAACATGTACACATAGTGAAGGGAGTTCATTTTTTTAGTGTTTTTCATCCAAATGTCCTAGTGCAGTTGCTCGATAGTAACTCACAAAGTTAAGACAAAACTTCCCTACGTAGACTTCCTCAGGATATAACAAATTATTGTTTCTCAGACGCTATTGAGGAACGAACAACAAATACGTGAGTTGCTTTAGTTGATCAGCTGATAATTTTTGAAAAAAAATGAAGTAGTTATTGATGACCAAATGCTGAGATTAAGCCATCAAAAAATCCTGGGAAAACCCTTTATTGGTTTCGTTTGCCAGAAAGACAAGATGTAGCAACAGAGCTGAACCTTAAAGGGGTTCCCTTAGGAAGGATTTATAATTGTTCCACCGGATGAGGGATTTTTGAGGGCCCAAAGACTGAGACCCCCACCAATGAGTAGAACAAGTTTCCTGAGCCTCTTGTTCACCCTCTCTGCACAACTGTGGAAGGGATTCCACTCAACGGAAATAATGGAGTATAACAAATTGACAATGAATCTCTGCCTTAGGCCTCTTTCACACGACAGTATTTTTTGCGGGCTCCAATCCGCATTTTTCACATGAAAAATGCGGACCCATTCATTTCTATGGGGCCGCAAAAAATGCGGACAGCACACCTTGTGCTGTCCGCATCCGTTGCTCCGTTCCGTAGCCCGCAAAAAAAAAATAGAGCATGTCCTATTCTTGTCCGTATTACGGACAAGAATAGTACTGTTCTATTAGGGGCCAGCTGTTCCGTTCCACAAAATACGGAATGCACACGGATGCCATCCGTTGTTTTTGCGGCTCCGCAATTTGCGGACCGCAAAACACAACGTTCGTGTGAAAGAGGCCTTAATCTGTGGCTTGGTCAAGGCTCTCATTGACAGCATGCAGATCTATTGTTTGGCATGAATAACAGCACCAATCAGTGACCAAAAAAAAAAAAACAAAAAAACAAAAAAACACATGGCAGATAACTTTGTGCATTTATCAACCTCACACACTCAATCTGAAGATTACTAGGTTCCCAGCAATCAGGAAATTATATCACATCCTAGCAATATGAAATCATTTCTAATACCACCAACAAGTGCAATGGTGACACCGTCTTGCCCTAAAGTCCTAATTCACATATTAAAGGCAAAGTATCATAACTCTAACTGAGTCAACTAAAGAAACACAGCGTTTTAATCGGGTGAACCACAGCTATGTGTCGATGCAAAGTGGTGGATAGAGAGGCTGCTGATGACACTTTAAAAGTTATTGTAAATAAAGTAAAAAAGTAAAGTAGCTCAAAAATGTTTTGTCCGTCTTGGAAAGCATTGCACAATTAAAAGTGGAAGCCTAATCAATAAAGTTAACATCGTACAGATTTACAGGACAAAACTTTTAAAACAAAAAACAGCATAAAATTCACGTTCTTCTCGAGCGCCAAAATTAAAGGACAAACCTTGAGTGAAACCAAATTTCCTCAGACCTGTTGCCAGGTCACACATTTAAAAAGTTTGCCTTCGACTTGATGATAAAGTAGCAGTACTTATTAGCGTTAAATTTTAACATTTTTGACAGGATATCACACCCAGGTTTTATCCCCTCCACATTCCTCACATTAACCCTTACTGTAACAATCCTATTTATTACAATAGTGTTTGTACTTCAAGAGTTCCATATTAGTTTTAGTAAGACTTTGTTCAGATGTCTGCAGAGCGTGAACTATGGAAATAAAGTCCGCTCGTTTTAAGTGGTTGCCCAGTTGGGTAAAAAGTGTTAGTAAAGTTCTCACAGTGGTTTAAAAAGATCCCATCAATCCCCCACCGCTGCCATTCCAACGTTTATTGGGACCTCAATGCCAGGAAAGGCCCGCTCAGCCAATCACTGGCTGCAGTGACCTGCATCAGCCAGCGGGCTTTTCCTGCTATTTTCTGTATGTTGAGAGTGGACTCAATAAGTGTCAGCATGGAGTACCCATGCGGCTGAGTATTGATTCTTTATCTAGCTGAACAACTCTGGACACAGTACTGAACATTTTGTCCTACTGGGTCCTTACGATACTATAAAATGATTTGAATTTCTTTAGTGAAATATAACCAACCTTCCAGTAGTTCTACTTGTTGATGGACAAGAAGTTGATCTATCTGTGAAAACCAAAGCATTAAGGTATCAGTAAAAAAATGGACAAGCAAGCATTTAGAAGAGGCAGGTCTTCTAGAAAGAGGAAATGACAGTGACCACACAAGGTTTAAGCTAGTTTCACATTAGCACTAGACATCTGCGGCATGGGGCAGCCTGCTGGAGATGTTTGGATCTGGGATTGCTGAAAGATGACCCGCTTCACCCAATCATTGCTGTGGTAAACACCCCACCCATCAGCCGACAAACAAGCAAACACAGATTGTTGACTGATCAAGTCTTTTACGTGGCCATAAAAATGTTAATTCGTCAGCAGCCCATCACCTATGTAAATAGGGAATGTGTTGCCAACCATGGAAACAAATGGTCACATAAATGATGATAAGTCATGAACGACTGTTTATACGGCTGTTTGGTCAGGTAATTATTTGCCCATTGAAAAGGTCCTAAATAAGTGTAGATCAGCAGACTATATCATCGATCAGTGCTCATTACAGGCAGAGATCTGCCTTCTAAAAGGACCCCAAGATTAGAACAGTCCATTGAAATGCAAAAATTCTTCTGGCGTCCCATAAGTAGTGCAGAGGTAAACCATTCTGAAGTCTTTTTTTACCTCAACTCCTCATTTCATAAGCACTAAACATACCCTGTATAAATCCAACTTGAAGGGGTTTGCAAACCTTCCCATACACTACTGTTGTGTTAGAAAGTCATACAGACATTACAATCATTGTGTGCACATTATATACAGCATTTTCATAAATATACAGTTAATTCATCTGTATTTAAAAAAAAAAAAATGGTGAGGGACTTAATTTTTTTTACCCCAGATTAGATTACAGATCTTTATTTTTCACACTACAATGTACTGACGAACGGCTATAGGGGAATAAAGCATTTTGAGATCTAAAAAACTGCTTTTAGTTAAAACTTCATGTGTACAACCATCATAATATCTATCAATACTAGAGGAAAACTCCTGGAGTTGTGCAATGGACAGACTTTCTGACCATGTGACATGTGGATTGATTGACTCACAAGGGTTGCTTGGTTAGGAGCTTTGAATGCTATGCAAATTTGCCACCAATGCTGCATACACAAAAACCACAAGAGTGGCCCAATCCCCTTAAACCAAGTCCATGTGCCGAGTAGAAGACTCTCCTTTACATTTCTCAATTTTGTATCCAATACGTACCCCCATCAGAAGCTGATCACAAGTGATTTTAAAGGGGTTGTCCCGGTTCAGAGCTGAACCCGGACATACCCTTAAATTCACCCCGGCAGCCCGCTTGAGGTTAGCATTGGAGCATCTCATGCAAGATCAAGGGCTCTTCTGTTTACATAAAAGACTGCCGCCCGGCAGTGTGTTCGGTGATGTCACCGGCTGTTCGGAAGCTTCCGCCCGGCAGTGTGTTCGGTGATGTCACCGGCTGTAATGGGCCGGCTTTAGCGCTGCCCTAGCCGTTTTATTTGGTAGGGCAGCGCTAAAGCCCGCCCAGAGCCGGTGACATCACCGGGCTCACTGCTTGGCGGAAGCCTCCGCCCGGGAGAGCTCCGGTTCGTCACCGGGCTAAATGCCTTTGCCCTGCGCTAATTAGCGCAGGGCAAAGGAGTGCATCGGAGCATAGGATGCTCCGATGTTAACATCAGGCGGACTGCCTGGGTGAAATTAAGGGTATGTCTGGGTTCAGCTCTGAACCCAGACAACCCCCTTAACACAAGAACCTAACAGAGTGGCATACCATGCTGTAGAACTCCACCATTTATTTGCTAAGCTTGCCATTCAAAAACATGGTTCACTTTACCTGGCATAGATATTCTAATCCTGGTGGACAGTTGGGGTCTGGTGGAGGTGCTGGCATCCATGCAGATGATGGACCTCCTGGACCCATCGGCTGGTTTTGAACAGGAGGGCCTCCTCCATATGGGCCGTAGTTGGGATTACCTGGTGTACCTAAGATTAATAAGCAAAATTCAAGGCAAAGTTAAACAAGGAAAACAAATCTTGGCAGCTTCCATTTACACAAAACAATAATGTATGGTTCTCAGAGTTCAGTCTCCATCTTTGAAGAGAGCCTGCACACACTGATCATAGTATACTTATGTTGGACATTGGCAAATCAAGCAAGTAATTGAGGGAGCATATGGCCCATTTTTCAGTTTCTCAAGACAAGTTGGCTATAAAAGTTGATGTTCTAGCAGAATTCAGATGCCTCACCCAGTCAAACAAGGGAAGGAGGGGATTCCTGTGTACAGTGCCAAGACTAGGGTGCACTGATGAACTAGGGTGTATCAAACAGCTTGCCTGAATATCTGAACAAAAAGTTTTTTTCTTGTGAAAGCAGCAACACATTACAGTAATAAGGGCACAGCTTTAATACTCTGTGGATTAAGAAAACGGTGAAGAACATATAAACAGTTTGAGAGATAAATTCAGGGAATTCTTCCATGCAAATTTGTCCCGGTAGCTTCATGCAGGACACAACTCATGAGTATATACACAAGTGTATCCTATGATTAGCACAGCACTGTTTTTGGACACCTGACCCCATACAAGCTTAGAAACATGAAATATATATGAAGTTAGGGTATAAAGGAAGCTTAACAGCGAAGGAAGAAAACAAATGGTACCTGAAACAAATGGCAAATAAATTAGAGCTCAGGGATAACTATGCGTTTCGTGCTTCTTCCAAGCACTTCCTCATGTTAATCGTAGAGGCTAACTTGAGGTGCAGTTGTTGTTTTCAGAGAGCTATGATTTATGTACCACTGGTTTCATGTAGCATTTTTTCTTTTTTGTGGAAATAAAAGTAAAAAAAAAAAAATCTTCTGTAATTTGTTTGGCGCAGGAACAGTGTCAGTACAGAGTCCACTTTCATTGCTTTTCACACCGGGACCACCAAGCTAGAGTCCAGCAGAGGCCAAGGTAGCTCACTGAAGGACAACAGATTGGAGTATTGTTCCTCCCAACACACTTTGTGCGGTCTGTATTCACTTGGCAAGATACCCATCTTAACATCCATCTGCTGACAATAATTACCCCTAAGCTTTTCAAAGGTATAAAGAAGATGTGCAAAATAGAAAATGGCCCTCTGGCATATATGAAGACGTCATTGTCATGGAGCCCTAGCCTTAGGCAGCCACATACATTAGTTAGTTATATAGAAACACATATGATCACTTGGACAAGAATGTATTTGTCCTGAACGCCCCTGTTGCTTCTAGAGGCTCATTTGCATCTATTAAAACATCATTTTTCTCAGCAATGCGGGCACATATGAACATGGGAACAACACTGAAGCCTTCTGCTGCTAAGCGCACATGTAACAGGTCAGCCAGCTTCATAGGTACAAATCTGCTGACAGATGCCCTTTAAATGGAGAGGTAGCACACATGCATGGCCATTGCTCCATTATCTCAGGATCCCGTTCTCCTGATCGTTGTGGGGAACCAATAATGGAAGAATAAATAGAAATGTATGAAGATGCACTTATTAGAATACAAAATTACAATAATGTACTTTCATCATGCTATTCCATTTACCCAAACACGCCTCGTCACTTAATGTAAAGTGATGGATATAACAGTTGGACTCTTTCCCCCTGGGGAGGGAATACGACTGTCGGGAACGTAAACCTCTTGAAAGCGATAGTCTGGAAGAAGTGTTTTTGGATTGGACTGTACTAAAGTATGCGGGGGGCTGAGTTGCACTAAATGCACTTCTAGTGCATTACACATACCAAAACACTAACAACCAAATATGGATCCAGGCCATTAGTGATTACCTAGTAAATCCACAGCATTAGATAATGTTATCTTCCATTATCAGCAGGTTTCAGGATGTTCAAAGCAAATATCGCGGAGCTTGCTTAGTTTAATTCCATTTAACAAAATGGAACAATGGTGCAACACTATTATCTTATTAAAACACAACTACAATTAGAGGCTCACCATGTACTCAGTAAGGAAATGTTGCATGTGTTTGTCTTGATGCTACTGATCACTTTGCCTGCAGCTTCCATTCTGGGGAGGAAATGCAGGCTGAATTCACATGACCATGGGATGGCTGTGCCCGTTTCGCGGACAGCCTTTCAGTGTGATGAGAGTCCGTGTCTCTGCGCTGCAAACGATAGAACATGTCCTATCTTCGCCAGCATCTTGTGGATCGTGGACCCATTCAAATCCATAGGTCAGCAGCGTGATGAAGAGTGCACATGGCCGGTGCCTGTGTTTTGTGGATCCGCGGTTTGAGGTGCACAGAACGGGCATGGTCACGTAAATGTGGCCTCAGTCAGTAGCAAATTAGGAGTGGGTTCACTTTAAGCTGGCCTAAACCCCAAAGGCCCATGTTAGACTCATAAAAATGTGGAGCTAGGCAGGTTTATAACACCGGCTTGAATGCATTTAGCATCATGACAACTAGTGTTGGACAGCTTATGTCAGCATTTACTGGAAACCTACAAAGAAATCCCTGCAGTGTAATACACTAAATTAGAAAACCATCAACAGACCAAGAACTTGCAAAATCAAGGACCAATACCTTCACTGGACTGTTTTCCTAATAAGATCAGTCGAAAAGCCATAAAGAGCTTCTGCAGTTTTATTCTCCACCATCCAGACACGGGTGACACCTTCATTACACATCCCTGTCTCTGCCGGGGAAATTTCCAGGTGCTTAACAGAAGGCGTCATGGTGTCCATTACTTGCCCTACTATTGACAGCCAGCCACCGTTGCCTTCGTTTGTAGTGGTGTTGTGAACGAGAAATGAGTATTACACTCACCGGTAATCCGGTTTCCTGGAAGTCTCCATGACAGCACATCCTGAGACTGTCTCTCCTCTGATAGGACAGGAAAAAACACAGAGGTTTAAATTCCCTCCCCTTCCCTCCACCACCAGTGTATTTTTAACGGACACCAGAGTGAAAGGAATATAATTCCTACTATATACACAAAGGAACAAATAAACAAAAAAGGGGCGGGACGTATGTGCTGTCATGGAGACTTCCAGGAAACCGGATTACCGGTGAGTGTAATACTTATTTCCCCAGTCGTCTCCATGACAGCACATCCTGAGAACTAACAACGAAGAAATTATTAGGGAGGGACTACAGCACAAAGGACTTTACGTCCAAAGGCCATATCCTCACCCGAGAAGACATCCACTTTGTAGTGCTTGGTGAAGGTGTGGATTGTCTTCCAGGTTGCCGCCCTACATATCTGCTGTAGGGAGGCCTCGGACTTCTGGGCCCAGGAAGCTGCCAAGGCCCTAGTAGAGTGAGCCCTGAGAGAAGCAGGGGCTTCCTTCCCAGCGGCTTTGTAAGCCTCGGTGATCGCCAGTCTGATCCACCGGGAAATGGAGCTTTTGGCTGCCTTCTTCCCTCTATTGGGGCCGCAAAATTGGACAAAAAGGTTATTGTCCTTCCGCCAGTCCTTGGTGACCTCGATTTAATGAAGTACAGAACGTCTCACGTCCAGGTTGTGGTAAGATTCTTCTTGGGCATTCCTCGGATTGGAGCAGAAGGATGGTATTATAATGTCCTGGGACCTATGGAAGGACGAGACCACCTTGGGTAAGAAGCTGGGGTCTAGTTTGAAGATTAGCTTCTCATCCAAGATTCTTAGGAAGGGCTCTTGAATTGAAAGTGCCTGTAGTTCGCAGACTCTCCTTGCAGACGATATAGCAACCAGGAAGATGGTCTTAAATGTCAGCCACCTGAGAGACAAGGTGGTAAGAGGCTCGAAGGGGTGAGCTGTAAGGGCCTGCAGCACGGTATTTAAACTCCATGGGGCCACTAAGTTCCTTACTCTGGGTCTTATTCTGTCGGCCGCCTTCAGAAATCTGGACACCCACGGGACATCAGTGAGGCTAGAATTGTAGAGCGCCCCAAGCGCCGAGACCTGGACCCTAAGGGTATTAGGTGCCAACCCCAGATCTAAGCCGCTCTGTAAGAACTCCAAGATTAGAGGGATATCTGGAGTCGTTTGGTTAAACCTATCCCCGCACCAAGAAGCGAACTTCTTCCATACTTTTAGGTACGCGTTGGATGTATTTGGCTTCCGGCTAAGAAGTAGGGTGTTAACCACCCTCTGAGATAGTCCTAGCCTAAGCAGGATGGATTCTTCAGAAACCATGCAGACAGGTGTAGGATTCCGATCTGAGGATGAGACACTGGGCCCTGGGTTAGAAGGTCCGGGGATGCAGGGAGCATCATTGGGTCCTCCTTGCTTAAGGACCTTAGTAGACCGAACCAGCTCCTCCTGGGCCAGTAGGGGACCACCAGAATCATACTGCATGCTTGTGAACGGAATTTCTGTAGGACCCTCAGGATGAGGGGAAATGGAGGGAAGGCATACACCAGCCTGTCCTTCCACTGTTGGCTGAAGGCATCTACGGCTGTCGGGTAATCCGCTGGGTTCAGGGAAAAAAATCTCGGGATCTTGTGATTTTCCCTGGAAGCGAACAGGTCCAGGGAGGGGGATCTTCACCTCGCCACGATGACTTGGAAGGCTTCCCGAGAGAGGGACCATTCTCCCGGGTCTATTCTCTGCCTGCTGAGGTAGTCCGCCTCTCGATTTAGGACCCCTCTGAGATGTGCGGCTGACAATGACCTCAGATTCGCTTCTGCCCAGCCGAAGATCTGGGAGGCTAGGCCCTGGAGGGGACTGTGTCTGGTTCCACCTTGGTGACGGATGAACGCCACCGCTGTTACGTTGTCTGAGTAAACCAGAACGTGTTGATTTTTTTATCTGGTTCAGAGACGCCTGTAGAGCTTCCCAGATGGCCCTTAACTCCCTGTAGTTGGACGATTGCTTCCTTACGGCTGAGGTCCACCTTCCCTGAAACATTTTCCCTTCTCCGTGGGCACCCCAAGCCCAGGAGCTTGCGTCCGTCGTCAGGGAAGCAAATGGTCTTGGATCCCAAAATACACCGTTTAGAAGATTTTGGGTCTTCAGCCACCAGTTTAGGGATTTCTTTACCGATTGGGGTAAGGAGATCTTCCGGTCTAAAGTAAGCTGAGATCCGTTCCAGACTGTGAGAATCAGGTTCTGCAGGGGTCTCATGCGAGCCTGGGCCCAGGCGACTGCCGGGATGCAGGAGGATAGGAATCCCAGGATTTTCATCCCCTCCCTTATAGAACATCTTGATTTGCCCTGGAAACGTCGAATGTTCTCCCTGAGATTCTGAACCTTCTGGGGAGGTAGAACCTCTGGACTGTGGGTGTATTGGTATGTGAAAGTAGGCGTCCCTCAAATCTAGGGTGGCCATCACCGCGTCCTTCCGGATTAGCTTTACAGCCCCCCGGATAGTCTCCATCTTGAAAGCCTGGTAAACTATGAACTTGTTTAAGGGCTTTAAGTTTATGATAGTTCTTAGTTTGCCGTTCGTTTTTTTTTATCATGAACAGTTTTGAGTAATGACCTCTGCCGTGTTGGGATAGGGGAACTGGCTTTATAGCCCCTAACTGAAGCAGATCTAGGATGCTGCGTTCTAATGCTGGTTGTTGGGTTCGGGGGACAATAGTTACCACGAATCTTTCTGGGGGAGGGGAAAGTAACTCTATTTGGTAGCCCGATGTTATGATGCTTAGCACCCACGGGTCTGTGGATATTTGCTCCCAGATGTGGATAAAGGAGCTGAGCCTCCCCCCAACCCGAACGCCATCATTGTTTTTGCGTGGAGGTAGAGTCTCCTCTATTGGGGTTAAATAGGAAACCTCTAGATCTACCCCCTTTAGCATAGCTCCACCTCCCAGACTTCCCCTTGCCTCTTCTGTCTTCGCTCTGAGATGGTTGTTTGCCACGAAAAAAACGAGAGCTGTGACGACTTCTACTTTCTGGGAAGCCCTTCTTTTTATCGGTTGCGTACTCAAGGATTTTGTCCAAGTCTGGGCCAAAAACGTACTGACCGTGGAAAGGTAGGGATATTAATTTATTCTTGGACGCGGAGTCACCGGACCATGCTTTTAGCCAAAGGACTCTCCTGATAGTATTGGAGAGAACCGCCGTACGGGCAGATAGACGGACAGACTCCGCCGAGGCGTCCGCAAGGAAGCATGTGGCCATCTTGAGTAAGGGCAGACTTTCCAAGATCTGGTCTCTGGGTGTTTTATTAATTATGTGGCGTTCTAGTTGTTCAAGCCAGATGTTGAGGGTACGGGCAACAGAGGTCGCTGCTACCCCTGGTTTCAGGAGCGCCGCTGTAGCCTCCCAAGATCTTTTGAGTAGGCTTTCCGCCTTTCTGTCTAAGGGGTCGCTAAGTTGGGCGGAATCTTCAAAGGGAAGTATAGTGCGCTTAGCAACCTTGGCGACGGGGGCATCCACCTTGGGAACTGTTTCCCAGTCTGCACAGTCCTCCTCCAGGAAGGGATAACGCCTTTTTATACCCCTAGGGATGAAAGAACCTTTTTCAGGTTTTTGCCATTCCATCTTAATCAATTTTTGAACATTGTCAGGAATGGGAAAGACAGATCTTGGCCTCTCCCCCAGACCCCCGAAGATCTCCTCCTGAACCGATCTAGGTTTTTTGGGAATTTCCATACAGATAGTGGCTCTGATGGCTTTAATTAATTCCTCTAAGTCATCTGGATTGAACAGGAATCTTTTATATTCGTTATCCTCCTCTGAGTCGGCTATTATGGAAAGATCTGAATCGGATCGGACGGGGGCATCAGAGTCTGCATCCGTATCTACGGCCAGAGGTTCTCTAGAAGACTGCGGGGGAGGGCGTCTGGGGGAGAGGGAGGACATTGCGGACTGCACCTCCTGCTTGACCAGAGTCCTAATGTCTTCTAGAAAGCTGGATGATTCACCCTTAATAACATCTGCAGTGCATTCTTTGCAAAGGGGTTTTGATCCGGAGGGGGATAACTGCCTTGCACAGACCCCACACTTCCTAGACTTAGGTCTAGTGGATGAAGATGACTCTTTCTCCCTGAAAAACCCGAGGGAGAGAAGAGTCAGCCACCAGTAGAACACGGGGGTAGCATAGGTGCCTGAGGTCAGGCTACTCACGGTTCCCTGCGTAGGGGCTGGCTCTGGTCCTGAGCCCGGGGTAACTGGGGCGCTCATTCCTTCGGTGGGCCCTTCCCCTGGAGGCAGCTAAGGAGAGCTGCAGCCGCTGGTGCCTCCTTCGGTCTTCTAAAATTTGGCTGGTGCCGTTAAGAAGTCTTCTGCTCCTCTCCAGGAGCTGTAGGCACGTGGAGGACGCCATAGTATGCGGTGGCGTCCTTTATGCGGCCCCACTTCCGGGTATGGGCGCCGGGAGTGACGTCATGACGCACGCGCCACGTCCCCAGCGTCTGACGTCATCACACGGCGGCCGGAGGGAATCGCGTCCTAGCGTCGCTCCGGCCGCCCATTTCCCTGGTCTTAGGCCCAGAATGGCTGCCGGCGCAGGGAAAGACTGCCGGGGGCCCTCCAAGTTCGGACCCCGGGCGCAGGCTGTCTGAAGGAGAAGGGGAGAGCCAACCTGAGGATCCCGGTCTCCGCCTGCTGCAATGCACGGGTAAGTGCGCAAAAAGAAGGAAAAAAAAAAAAAAAAAAAAAAAAGAATACTGCCAGAAAACCCAGGGGGTCTCCCAGCACCTCTCTGGACTTCCTTCCTCTGGCAGGACAAGAAAAAACACTGGTGGTGGAGGGAAGGGGAGGGAATTTAAAACCCTCTGCGTTTTTTCCTGTCCTATCAGAGGAGAGGAGAGACAGTCTCAGGATGTGCTGTCATGGAGACGACTGGGGAAAGCTAAATTGCTACAAACTGTAACATCTGTAGAGGCAAATCCATGTTCTGTTTGGGATCTCACTATGGTCAGATTCAAGTCTGGAGGAGTTCTGGTGAGCACTTCAAACCTGCCTTTGTTGTGGAGGTGTGATAATCTGGGGATCCATCTCATAAGACAGTCAGTCACTGTAAACTGGAACAATGAGACCGGACTCTAAATATAGAATCACACTTCCTCTACCACTTACCAGTACCTTGAGGCTTACTCCAGTTCATGTCGTATTATATTCAGTTATGGTTAATAGATCTAGGCTTGTTGATTTGAGGGGCTTATGCCCCAATAACCCTTTTTGTATAATTGATATTTTTAACCTTTATGTAATCTGCAATTATTTTACACTTTGGGCACGTTTGGGGCTTAATTATGCTACCATTTACCTTGGTATGCTCCTGGTGCTGGCTGTCCATATCCATAAGGTCCTGGCATAGCTGGAGGTGGGTATCCAGGAGCGGGTTGATTCATTGCTGGATATCCTGGAGCTGGGTAGCCTGGTCCTGGGTTCAATGCAGGTTGGTAACCACCGCCATAATTTGAGTCTTGTCCTTTTAAAATGTATAGAAGGTTAAATGAAGAGTAATATACTGTATAATAAAAAAATATTACCTTTCTAGTCTATAATATACAAGTCCTTGGCAACATTTACATGGAGAAGCACGCATGTCACCGCTGCAGCCAGGAAGAGGACATGAGCAGCAGGGAGGACGAAGTGCAGCCTTGGAAGCGGCAGGGGATAAAAGGCGTGCTTCTTTAATTATTTTAGTACATGTACAGGGGCTGTCCAAATTTGTATTTACCAGTTCCTGACTGGGTCATTTATCCCCTTTCTGACCAGGCACATTTCCCTTTTTTTTTTAGTACAAGTGTCTTTGAAAGTCATAACCTTTTATTATCATTTGGTTATGTAAATAATTTTTGTGCTTTTTTTGAGCAACACATGGGCTTTATTTTTATGTCATTTTTAGCATTTTTTTTATCATAAAGAGGAAGAATGGAAAATGTCCGTTTTTCACATTTCTTGTCAATAGTCAATGTGCAACTAATTTTCTTTTTGTATTATCTCCCCTTTCCATAACAGCAATTTTGATATATGGTATGTATGGGTTATGGTCGCTGGGGCAGGGCTAGAAACTGCATTTTTATGTCTATTTTTTGACCTTTGGAGGAACACTTAAACTTTATTTTTTTAATTGACAATTTCTCCTGTAATTAACAAACATAGAAGAGAATTCTTTACGGTAAGAGCAGTGAGACTATGGAACTCTCTGCCTGAGGAGGTGGTGATGGTAAGTTCACTAAAAGAGTTCAAGAGAGGCCTGGATGTATTTCTGGAGGGTAATAATATTACAGGTTATAGTTACTAGAGAGGGGTCGTTGATCCAGGGAGTTTCCGATTGCCTGATTGGAATCGGGAAGGAATTTTTTTCCCCTAAAGTGAGGAAAACTGGCTTCTACCTCACAGGGTTTTTTTTTGCCTTCTTCTGGATCAACTTGCAGGATAACAGGCCGAACTGGATGGACAGATGTCTTTTTTCAGCCTTATAAACTATGTTACTATGTAACTGGGGCTGCCTTTGTAGTCCCAGCTACAGGGGGAATACAACCCTAAGAAAAGATGTACAGAGCTGTACAACCTCACTGCTGTGCTGACATGGGTCTGATAAGACCCAGCAGCATGTGCAGCTACCTGTCCCCCATGACCGTCTGGACCGGAGCAAGAATCAGCATTGCCACTTCCCGATCTCTATACACAGCACTTGTTGACCACATGCCGTTCCCTTTTATAATGTGGAGGATGCAGAATGAGGAGTCTAGTCAGATGCTCCTCCATCTGCAGTCATATAATGAACAGGAGCATCTTGGGGAGAGAACATTTATTAAATTCATTGTACCAGTGTATTTCTTAGGGTAAAGTGCTGATTTGTATGCAGAAAATCTGCATGAAATCCGCACCAAAAACACACAATCCCCATATTGTCCAGTTACCCTAAGGTTGATTTTAGACCAGCAAAAGAAAATGCTTGTCCATGTTCCTGGCGGAAACACAGACATACTTGTGCAGTCCGTTGTTCCTGCAGACCCATTCATTTGAATGAATGAGTCTTGTGGGAAAAATCAGACCAAGGACTGCTGGTCAGTGTGGGAAATTGCCCATGTGAAGACACCCAATTCAACTGAAGAGTTCAGTGTTAAGTTCGAGTGTTGTCTGTTCTAAGCCTCTTACAGCGCCCGGATGGAAATCTCTTGTGTGAAAGGATCCTTACATTTTGCTAAAGCGACCAACCCCACGATTTAGGGGGCATTTAAACCAACAGATTATCTGACGGATTTTCTCACCAATTTGCAAGCAAGTTCAGTCAGTTCTGTCTGCATTTGCGTTCAGTTTTTTCTGCGCGGGTGCAATGCTTTCTGATACGTTTTTCATGCGCGTGATAAAAAAAACTGAAGGTTTACAAACAACATCTCTTAGCAACCATCAGTGAAAAACGCATTGCATCCGCACTTGCTTCAGGATGTAATGCGTTATTCACTGAAGCCCCATTCACTTCTATGGGACCAGGGCTGCGTGAAAAACACAGAATATAGAACATGCTGCATTAGAACATTTTCACGCAACGCAGAACTGATGCATGTACACAGACCCATTGAAATGAATGGGTCAGGTCACGTCACGCATTGCACCCGCGTGGAAAACTCGCTCGTGTGAAAGGGGCCTTACAGACAGACACAGATCTTTTGTTATACACACCAACTATTGGTCTGACTGGATAGAAATTGGTTGGTGTATTACATCCTTAAAGCGGTTATCCCATCCTATAAAAGGACCCCCACACTGAATCTACTTACCTGGGTCCTCCCGCCACCACTATTGCTTCTCCCCATGTGCAGATTAAAACATCCGGTGGGCGGGGGGTGGTGAGCAGCCAATGACAGGTGAGGACATGGACGAGCCTCCATAGCATCGCGGGTGACACTAGGGAGGCTCATCCCCATCCCCGTCTGCCATTGGCTGCTCTCCCCCCACGACACCGGATGTTTTCATCCGCACACGGGGAGAAGCAGCAGTGGCGGTGTGGGGAACAGGAGCTCCGCAGGGAGTGGGGTAAGTATATTCAGTGTGGGGGGACATTTTATAGGACTGGATAACCCCTTTAATCAGGACTGTACTCCAGTAGAGGAAATAACTTCCTCTGTGATATAGCAAATCATAATCACACATTTCAAGAAACCCTATTACGGGCAAATGGTCAAATAAGTAAAAACATCAACATTACATTGTTAACAATGAGAGTATATATTCCAGTTTAGCAAACAAATCATTAACCATATTACCTTTCATTTCCATGGTTGCAGAAAGCAGAGAAGTCTAATGTCCCTGAAATAAAGAAATGCGAGTGAATAAGAATAGAAAGTGACTGCGTTTTATATCACAAGGAATCGAAATAAACGAAAATGCAAATTGTGTCAACATCTGTCACAGCTCCAAGGGGAAAAAAAAAAAAAACAGGAAAGACGGGATGTGATGAAATAAGAGAAAAACCATGGAATGTGCCTTACATAGCAAATCATGTGTGTGCAGACTCTACGGGTACAATGGAAGGGTAAAGAACAAGCAGAGAGCTCCATCATCTAGTCACGCTCTAGACGACCACACACAAGGGATATATACGGTCGTGTATGGAGACATAGGAAGACAAAAGGGACGACACTTGTAACCAGCCACTGGTTGCTAGCACCAGCTCTAAAAGGAGTCATTCACACCTCATGCACAATGTGTTAATGTCACAGTCTGTGACTCCCATACGTATGTTAACTGTAAGCAAAGAGAAAACCTGTCAAAAAACCTGACCGTCACCATAACGCATTTGCGGCAAACAGGGGCGGACTGGAAACTTAAAGTGACCCTGGAAATAACCTAAACGCGGCTAGTAATTAGGGTGATCAGTGATGGGTAGACTATGGAGTAGGAGGAACTGAGCCGATTGATATATGGTTTTGAGGGAAAAGTTTCAGTATTTCTTTCAATGCTTAGGAGTCCGGTGGGTGGTCCTACTCAGTGACTGACAGCTCTTTCTCTACACAAAGTTATAAAGGCAATCAATCGCTTAGGACCACCCACTGGACTCCTAAGCATAAAAGAGCAGTGACTCAAATGAAATACAATGGAATCTTTTCCCATAAAACTATATATCAATCTGCTCAGCTCCTCCTGCTCTATAACGTGCTACCTACAGATAGGATTGCACATACAACATGACAAGTTCCCTTTCGGTCCATATTACCAATGCTTAGCTATGGGGTACACATTTGATTTTATGCACCTATTTCACATTGTTTTTAGCGGCTATGGTAATTTTGGCACACACTGAATTTTGTAGGCAGATTTTCAAAATCTGTCATGTTAAAATACTCAAAAGGTCTGTTCAACTGCAAGGATTGGCTCCAATTTTTGGGAAATAATATGGATCCTACATAATTTTTTCGCAAGTGTCGTTTCTACACCACCCTCACCACTTTCGGAAAAGGAGGTATTGCGAGGGCGGACCAATGAGCTCAGCACATTTATATTTATTCACACCAGTTTTCTGGCGTAAATGAAAACAGAAAACTATAAAAGCTAGGAGGCCGCCGTAGATTTCAGTCTGGCGTACGTTCTGCTGGAAGATGCACCAAAACTACGATGAGGCCTGGGCATAAATTTGGCGCATTCTCTGGCTGCGTAGGGGAAATCAAGACCGGTGAAGAAAACGCCTGTCTTGATAAATGTGCTCCGTGGGCTTATTTCACATGAGCGATACATAATGAGTCAGGGAGAAACTGATGCAAGTTTAATCAGTTTTTTCTGCGTTCAGGGTTTCAGTTTTTCTGCGTAGAGGTAAATTTTGATGAGTTTTTACTAGAGTTGAGCGAACGTGCTCGTAACAAGCACTCTACTGCTCGGATACCCTGCGCCTGTATGGCCGCAGGCATCCGGATCCGTCCTCACCTGACTGTAAGTCAATGGGGGCGGATCTGTTTGGTATGACACACGAGTGTGTCATACCAAACAGATCCGTCCCCACTGACTTGCAGTCGGGTGAGGAGGACGGATCCGGATGGCTGCGGCAATGCAAGCGCAGGGAATCCGAGCTCTACAGTGCTCGCTACGAGCACGTTCGCTCAACTCTAGTTTTCACACATGTGAAGAAAAACTGTAGAATAACAGCTCTTTCACACAAGTGGATGCCGTGCATGGAATCCACTGCGTGAAGGAGTGCCAAGCCCCGTTCCGGACAGCAGAGACATGGAGCATTAACATGATTGATAATGCTCTGTGCCTCTGCTGTCCGGAACGGGGCTTGGCACTCTTTCACGCAGTGGATTACACGCAGGGCATGCTCGTGTGAAAGAGCCCTTATAATCTATATCTCCTGGAAAACATCAGTGAAAAACATATTCGGACGCCTTCCGCCTTTCAGACAAACACTATTCATTTCTATGGGGCTGCATGAAAAACTTATATCTTTAATGCTTATGTGCACAAACCCTTTAAAATCAATGGGTCAGGATTTAGCCTGGATACTATCTGTTCGCTACATGCATTGCATCTGGACGGAAAACTCATCTGAAAGAGGCCTTAATGATTCTTCTTGGGTTGTTGTTCTTTCGAATGTAAACCATCAGCTAAATCGGGAGCTCATTAATGAAAAAATAAATAAAATAAAAAACCTTCCTGTCTAAAAGGACCTTTACTAACCAGAACCTTCCACTACAAATGTAAAATGAGCTGCTCTTTGACTGACAAATCCAGAGATCTTGTTGTGTTCTTATTATCTAGTCCGTCTCTTATAGAACTAATCAAATATCCAGTGATGAAAGAAAGAGCGGCACTCACCGTAAAAAGTTGAAGGCTTTATTACATGTCCGGCAAATACATTCAAGTATGGGGGCGGATGGCAAACACCTCCTGCATGCTGCAAGCGACGGCCGTTTCGCGCACACTGCGCTTCGTCAGGCTCTGCAGAGCCTGACGAAGCGCAGTGTGCGCGAAACGGCCGTCGCTTGCAGCATGCAGGAGGTGTTTGCCATCCGCCCCCATACTTGAATGTATTTGCCGGACATGTAATAAAGCCTTCAACTTTTTACGGTGAGTGCTGCTCTTTCTTTCATCACTGGATATTTGATTTGCAAAAGACTTGCTGCTTGAGAGCTGAGCACCACCGTTGTTGTGATCGACACCCGGTATTCAGGTGGATCCTGCTGTAGGGTTGAGGAGTAGTGCCATCCCGTTCTTATTATCTAATATTTGATTTCTTATAGAACTAATGAATGGAATGCAACCGGGTAACACTAGCATACAAGACCTCAAAGCCGCCTCCTGGCGATGCTATTCCTGGCTCGCTGCTATCTCATCTATGCTACAGCTCCATTCACAAACTGAACTGTAAGAAGGGCGCTGCCATGCCGCTCTTTTCGGCTTATAAAAAAAAAAAACATCAGAAAATTCATGCTTTTTTTAGCAGGCATTTCTTGGGTGGGAATTTTTTAGTTAGTTTTTTTATGCTTTTTAGACTTTTTTCCCTATAAAGAAGCCATGGGAAATGTCTGAAACACCCTGAGCATACGGCAAGTTAAAAAAAAAAAAAAGTTGGGGGGAGGGGCGTGCCCCTGCAGAATCACATGACACTATGGACAGTCTGATAAGGGCAGCGCTGATTGGAGAGACTCACCCCCCTCTGGACCTTTATTACAAACTGCTGGCAATTCATTCATAACTTCTAGCAGGAATAATAAAGGAATGGCACATCATAGAGTCATAAGAATAAATGATCTGGAGCTGTTATTACATGGGGGGCAGCAAGCAGATACTAAACAGACATGGCAGGGAGGCGACGGTCCCTCTTTAAAGTTTTTCCACGCTTGTCATTCATCACTTTAGGAAGTGGTCTTTCCAAAAACAACAAGAGAGGCTCCCCATTGTGATGGTTATCAGTGCCGTGTGAAAACTTTGAATTTTTCCATATTTAAGAAAGGTCACATAACATTGTTCACTAATTTGCACATTTCTTTGTCTTAAGTCTCCATTTTCAAGCAAATGTCCTCCACACAGCCTCTATGGTAATGTGAAAGAGCAGCCGGCTCCGACCATGGGGGAAGGAGCCCATATTCAAACTACAGACGGCTGGAAACAAAGGATGCCATCTGATGGAAAACTGCAGGGATCCGAATTTCTCCATTGTAACTTTTTGAGATGTTTCTCAAGCAAAGGGTAGAATTTCTTGTAACGACATTGTATAAAATATATATATATCCTGAATTTTACCTTACATTGGCAGGTAGGATATGTAACTTCCCAATAGGACTTAGGTAAACAGTCACATAAATATAAGTATAGGACATCCGCCCTGTGCCCACCAGAGACTGGGTGATGAAACCACAACCAGAAAGCTGCAGCCTCCATGACACAGGCAGAAGGGATTCCAATAGAAAGGTTTCTAAATCATTCAGAAATTGATATTTCACTATGCAGGATCCTCTTGTGTACACATTTTCGTGATACTTGGTTTTAAGGTATGCTCAAAGGGGTCATTTACTAAACAGAAATATGCCTATATTAGGTGGATTTCTGGCGCAGATTGCGGCACAAAGATCCTTTGCGCCGCAATCTGCGACTTCTCCCTGCTCACCACAGGTCTAAAAAAGGGGAAGGGGACAGGCCCACAGGTGAGGACGGAATCGGCAGCCTGACGGAGGGGTAAGGGCTGATCAAGCTATCTTCCCACAACAGCCAGAAGGCGACTGGGTTCTGTAGAATATGTAGACAGCATACCGTTCGTGTGGATGAGGTCTAAATGTAATTGCAAGAAAAAGATGGAGCAGAAGTGAAGGAAAGTCAAACGTTTTCCACTGAAAGAACTTGGACAAGTTCTGTATGGCTCATGTGAAATAAGCGTTTAGGCTCCCATGCACATTAGCGTATTGTCGGCTGACAGTCTAATGTGTGTGGGGAGCTCCGAACTCTCTCCCAAGTGATGATGTCGGGGAGAGTGAATATTTTTGCCCAATCCTTTTGTTCTTCTGGGAGAGAAGCTTCTGACAGAAATATCTGGCAGCGGCTCTCCCCATTGAATATGCATACAGATTGAACTGAAAGGAACGTGTATGGGGGAGACGTAGCGGTCTGCCAACCGATGGAATGTGTATAGGCTCCTTTAGGCTGGTTTCAGAGGGCCATACATGGTCTGGGGACAATGGTCCGTGTGATGGCCACATTTTCCAGACCAATCCATGGCTTGCTCAATCTAAACTCACAGTATCCTAGCCTTGCTGTGAGCTTCTGCTATCTATGAATCAACTGTCCTGTACATATGCTGTGAGTACATTATAGTAGAGGCACAGTCTAAGGGCTCAAGCACACGAACGCGTGGAGCTCGTGCCAGTTTTGCGGCCCGCAATATACGGGCACTGGCCATGTGAGCTCCGTGGAAAGGACATGGCCCCTTTCACTTGAATGGGTCCACAGTCCACAAGATGTGCTATTTTTCTGCGATGCGGACTGAATATTGTAGATCCGCAAATGTCAGGCAAACGGCCAGTGTCAGTGCGTAGTGGTCCGCAGCATAGGCACGGGGAGTACATGTTTGTGTACATAAGCCCTAGGGCTGGATTAATATGCTCCTGTACCAGACATGTTATTCATCTGTATTTCGTGCAAATGCCATGGTCCAAAGGAAGGTCTTTCCGGTACGAAGATATTTAGAAGTAAGCTGCAGTATGCCAGGGCTGAAAACTACGCTATATATTTTCCTTCACCATCAGCTGTCCGGAACCAATGATGGTGGGAGTGCTGGGTGTCGGACCACCACTGAGCCGATATTGAAGAGAAAACTCACAGCATCATGAGGATCTATGAGGCTGCAAGTCCAGTTCAGTTAAACTCATGGTCAGGCTGATACACACAAACATGGACAGGTGAATCTGACCTTATAGTTCTGGTAGTTAACCTATGAAGATACTTTGTCCAGAATAATATATCACTGTAGTCACCTTATGCTGAGGAGCAGCGCAATCTCAGATCTTTTTTGTCATGTTCAGTAATAAACGGGAAAGCGTCAGTTTAGGAATGTGTTAAGCCTGTCTAAAAGGATGCGTTTTGAAGGCACATTTAAAGCTAAGGAAGTTGGTAATTAACCCGATCGCCCGGGGCAATGCATTCCAGAGAGCTGGTGATGCGCAGGAAAAGTCTTAAAGATGGGTGCAAGATATTAGAACTGTGGAGGATGCTGATGTTAAATCTGTATTCTGTGGTGGATGGACAACCGGTGAAGAGACTGGCACAGGCTAGAAGATGGGCGAAGCTGGTGGACAGACAAAGGAGCCTGGCTGCTGCATTTAGGACAGACTGAAGGGGGGAGAGTTTAGTGAGGGGAAGACTCAGTGTACAAGGTTCAGGTTCTCTAAGAATTCCGTTATGGATTCCGCTACCACGGACTATATCTTATGGTCCGTGGTAGTGGAATCCATAACGGAATTCTTAGATAATCCAAACCTAGTATGCCAAACTTGAAAACACAAGGTTGCTCATCCCTACTAATTAATGAGTTATATTAGTCAAAATTAGTCAAACAGTGAGAAAAGGGCAGATTCTGGAGAGGTTTTAGGTGATGTCTGCACATTAAGACTGCAAATTTCGGACCCCAATGCACAGAACGCTCATGTGCATGAGGCCTTAAAGGGTTTTTGTCACTTCAGCAAGTGGTGTTTATTATGTAGAGGAAGTTAATACAAGACACTTACTAATGTATTGTGATAGTCCATATTGCTTCCTTTGCTGGCTGGATTACATTTTTCCATCACATTATAAACTGCTCGTTTCCATGGTTACGACCACCCTGCAATCCATCAGCGGTGGCCGTGTATGCATGCTATAGGAAAAAGTGTCGGCCGAGACCATGGGAGCTCACATAGGTTGGTTCTTTGTTCTATAGTGTGCAAGCATGGCCACTGCCTATGGACTGCAGGGTGGTCGTAACCATGGAAATGAGCAGTGTATAATGTGATGGAAAAATGAATCCAACCAGCACAGGAGAAAATATGGATAATAATACATTAGTAAGTGCCTAGTATTAACTTTCTGTACAAGATAAACGCCATTTGGTGAAGTGACACAAGCTCTTTAAGAGAATAGCTGGTGAGAGCAGTGAAATGTTACCTGACATTGCAGGAAGCAGCGATCACAGGCATGTCTCAACCCCACCACAATTATGATTGGCTACTTGTTCTTCTTGTGGACACCATTCAGAAGTTGGCCAAAAATGTACTTTTTTTTCCCCAATTTCCTTCCTCTATTTCAGAGGAGGATGTGACAATCAGCCAGTCACTAGAAAGAGGAACCCTCCACCGATCACATGGATTAAAATGAGACATTTTTCACAGTTTGCAGCATTTTTTCCTGGATTCCCAGAAAATAATAAAAAAATAAAATAAAAATCACACCAAATGGTGCATTGTTGTGATGTGGATTTTCTTTGGGAAATGCTGTGGATTTGATGAAGATTTCATTCTTTGCATTGCAAAGGGTTATATCTATGAAAATTCACATCAGAAGTTCATATAAGGCTATGTTCACACTTTGGATTTGTCACAGATATTAAAGTGTAAAAAAACCACACGGCATCTGCGCTGAAACAGCTTCCCATTGTGCTCAATGGGTTTCCGCACCGACCATTCACGCAGATTACTTAGATGTGGTTTTCCAGACCGTGCCAAGAATGGACATCTTAAATCTTGACACAGTTTCCGCGCGGATGGCACAGAAAACTGCTGTGGATTTTGTCCCACTCAGTGGGGCTTAAACCATCTGGAGATCCATAGTATTGAAACTGAAAACAGAGGCAGAAATCATGGCAGTTTCTCCTGCCAAATATTGTTAAAATCTGCCGTCTGATCATAGGGTGCATTCATACAACTTAAAAACTGGCCATTTTCAGGACCACTGAAGACAACGGGGGAGATTTATCAAACTAGAACTGGCTTAGTTGCCCATAGCAACCAATCAGATTCCATCTATTATTTTCCAGAGGAGCGCTGAAAAATGAAAGGTGGAATTTGATTGGTTGCTATGAGCAACTAAGCCAGTTTCCCTATACACCAGTTTTCAGAAATTTCCCCTTATGAGCCTATTAATGTTTTTTTAACGGCCTAGCAGACTAACAGCCCCATACAACTAAAGTAGGCTGTTTGCTGGCCGTTTTTTTATTGTTCGCGTGAATGCGCCCTTTTTTTGGTGCGGACGGATCACGGACCCTTTCAAGTTGAATAGGTCTGGATTGGTCGCGGCAGCCGCACGGATGGTGCCGTGCATTGGGGACCACAAATTGAAGTCCCCAACGCTCAGAAGGGCCAAACAACAGCCGTGTGCAAGAGGCCTTATGCAGATTTTAAATCTGCACTACAGGTCAATTTCTACTGTGGATATTTTACACATTAAGGGCTTGTTCACATGGGTGTTGGACGGCCGTGCCCATGCTGCGGATCGCAATGCAATGGTGCATCTGGATTCACTTTAATGGGGTCCGCGATCCGCATCAGTCTGCACCACAAAAAAAAAATAGAACAAATTCTATTTTTTTGCGGTGCAGAGGCATGGAGAAGAACACCAGGAAAGCACTCCGTAGTGCTTCTGTGGGGTTCAGATACGTAACTCCGTTCCGTGAATGGGTTCGCCATCCGTGACGAGGGGTGCACACAGCCAGTGCCCGTGTATTGCGGACCCGCCGTATGCAGGCCGCAATACGGCCATGGACGCGGCCGTGTGAACAAGCCCAAATCCTGCTGGTACTGGAAAGCTCTGGGGATTTTCCACACGCAGTTCCGTGACAAAAAAAATCCACAACGCATCTGCCACAAGTGAACATACCGTAAGAGTGTATCCATAAATATTTTAAAAAATACAAAAAGATTTCTTGGTATCCGCATCTGCAGTGCAGGTGTGGGTCCAGTCTGAGATCCTGAATCCAGAATTTATAAGGAAAGGACAAATGAAGAGGAGGAACATTCCCGGCCTACACACGCTTGGCTGAGATGGAAATACAGAAACGCCGCCCTGTATTCCCGCTCTTTCCAGAGTCAATGAACCTGGTTTCTATTAGCTGGAATGAAGCAATGAGTTTCCTTAGGGAAAATACCAGTGTATACACACATCCTTCTCATTACAGTCACAAAAAAATCCACTGTCGTGTCACAGTATGTTTCATGCTGCAGTGTGACGCCACTGAAATACGAAACAAGGAATCTGGTTGCTATGGGCAACTAAGCTAGTTTTCTTTAGTACTAGTTTTGATAAATGTCCCCTATGTGCATATGTCTTTGGGCCCTTTCACACGACCGTATGCCCTCCGAGACAAACGGTCCGTGAGTGGGCCATATGTCCCGGAGCGGCATCGATCGTGCGCACAATGATGCTGTGCATGTCGGGCCGCCCACAGGACTATTGTCCCACGGTCATATGATTTTATGAGTGCTGGGAATAGCCCTGCGGGCAGCCCGGCGTGCTCAGCATCATTGTAATCGATCAATGCCGCTCTGGGACATATGGCCCACTCACAGACCGTATGTCTCGGAGGGCATACGGTCGTGTGAAAGGGCCCTTTAGGGTACACCCGTATAGCATGTACAGTATAGTGGAAAAGTCCACAGTGGAATTTGCTGTGGAGCCGCAACCAAAAACCATATGAATTAGGGCTCATAAAAACGATTATAAATACGAGTATTTTGTTTCTGTGTCCGTTCTTTTGCAGCCCGTATGTGGAACATTCACTTCAATGGGCCGCAAAAAAACGGAAATAACTGTGTGCATTTTGTTTCCATATGTCCGTTCTGCAAAAAAATAGAACATATCCTTTTATTGTCCGCATTAAGGACAAGAATAGAACTGTTCTATTAAGGGACAGCTGTTCCGTTTCGCGTATACATACATTTCAAGTATACAAGCCGGATGCCATAAAATGGAGTTACATGATATTTATGCCACAGAAATGGCTGTGGTCTTCACCCTCTCCATTGCAACGGGTGAAGTTCTGAGCAGAGAGCTGCATAATAAAAGGTACGGCTACACAGTGATTTGGGAGTGACACATGTGCCATGCCAAAATATCGCAGTGTAGCAGTGCGATTCGCACATTTGCTGCAGCAAAGACCCAAGAATCGCAAATAATCCAAAACTGTTGAATGTTTAGCGATTCTGGGGTTGTGGCTAAACGGCAAGTCGCACTGCAATCCCATTCATTTAATGGCTGCCCTGCTACACTTGGGCAGACGACACGCCCAAAATCGTCCCTGTAGTCATATCTTTAAGGGCTCATGCGCACTAACGTATTTTCTTTACGTGAACATTTTTTTTGGGGGGGGTTTGTGGACCGTATGCAGAACCATTCATTTAAACGGGTCCGCAAAAAAAAAAAAAAAGTTACTCCTTGTGCATTCTGTTTCCATATATCCTTTCCGAAAAAAATAAAAATTGAACATGTCCTATTATTGTCCGCATTACAGACAAGGATAGGACTATTCTATTAGGGGCCAGCTGTTCCGTTCCGCATAATACGGAATGCACACGGACGTCATCCATATATATTGCAGATCCATTTTTGCAAACCGCAAAATACATATGGTCGTGTGCATGAGCCCTAATTGACATTTTACAGATTTCAAATCGACACCACAGGTCAATTTGTGCATGAGATTTTTTAAAATCTGGTACTGGACAATGATGCGAACCTACCGCACCAAGATACTATATGGCAAATCTGCAGCATTTCAGTCATGTGTGAACGTACGCTTAGACCACATTTTGTGGGCACATTATAAAGCATTTGAGAAATTGCTGCCAAATTTTACCACCACTAAGTAAAAGGTGACCAACATCCACCGCACTCAATGCCACTAAGTATGCATGACAACTCTGAGGAATTGACAATCTCTAGGAATTATGCCAGCTGTATCCTAGAATCCATGAGACTGCTATGTGGGGAGGACATACTCATCATCAACTGGCACTGACCCACAGTCCACAAGTCATCACAATCCAACCACTACTAGATCAGAACTCCAAGCAGATGTTGAGGAACACAGGAGCTGAGATCTTCCACCTGCTGCTTCAGAATAAGCACGATCACAGTCCTGTATGTGAGCCCCATCCTGCATTACGAGCCCATGGAGAGTAGACAGGTAAGTACTTACCTCTTTCTAGCAGTGGCTTCTCTACCTCTCAAGGCTGCTCTCTCTGTGGTCCGCCCTGTACTGAGAAGGAGTCGGAGCAGGCAGTAATGATAACAATGGTGAAGGAGGAGCCTGTGGGTGGCATCACAAGGAAGGAGGGCACCAGATAAGGAGATCTGGGATGTGGACATCCATCTCCTCCAGTCTGCGGGGGATGGGGTTTTATTAATGGAAAAGGGGAGGTAAATCCAGGAATGTGAAACCTGAGCCCAGCAGCTACTTCAATATGTAGGAGGGTGTGCCTGCATGCTAGGAACGTGTAGAAATGCAGCCAGAACACTAAGCTATAGATGTGACCATATAAATAGTAAGCTCTTGAGGCAAGGGTGTATTTGCACATTCAGAATTTGATGAGTCTAGGTAGGTGTGCATGTGCTATAGGGTAGACCTATTCACATGTAAATGTATAGTTATGTGGGGACTTTTTTGGTCAAAACTGCATCAAAGGCTGCTGTAATGTCATGTGCTTCAGCATCCCATGTAGTGTTAAGCGGACTTGGCGTTTCAAGTTCGGCGTACAAGGTTGGGTTATCTAAGAATTCCGTTATGGATTCTGCTACCACAGACCATAACTTATATGGTCCGTGGTAACGGAATCCATAACAGATTTCTTAGATAATCCGAACTTTGTACGCCAAACTTAAAACACAAAATTCACTCATCCCTAGTTCCATGTAAACATACAGAAAGACAGGGGTTACCATAGGGGTGCCAATTTAAAAAAAAAAAAAAAAAAAAAAAATCAAATCTGAAGCGCTGTGTGCCATGTCATACAGGAAACGCGTATACCACACACCACTTACTAGCTATATCCCAAAATTCTCAACAACACTGACCCACTTGCTCAGTTTAAAGAGGTTTCCAACTTTTTTGAAAAGCTGCCTTCCGGCAAATACAGTGCCTTGCAAAAGTATTCGGCCCCCTGGAACTTTTCAACCTTTTGCCACATTTCAGGCATCAAACAAAAAGATATAACATTTTAAATGTTTGGTGAAGAATCAATAACAAGTGGGTCACAATTGTGAAGTGGAACGAAATTTATTAGATCATTTAAACTTTTTTTTGTAATAAAACTGAAAAGTGGGGCGTGCAAAATTATTCGGCCCCCTTGCATTAATACTTTGTTGCGCCACCTTTTGCTGCGATTACAGCTGCAAGTCGCTTGGGGTATGTCTCTATCAGTTTTGCACATCTAGAGACTGAAATTCTTGCCCATTCTTCCTTGCAAAACAGCTCGAGCTCTTTGAGGTTGGATGGAGAGCGTTTGTGAACAGCAGTTTTCAGCTCTTTCCACATATTCTCAATTGGATTCAGGTCTGGACTTTGACTTGGCCATTCTAAGACCTGGATACGTTTATTTTTGAACCATTCCATTGTAGATTTTGCTTTATGTTTGGGATCATTGTCTTGTTGGACGATAAATCTCCGTCCTAGTCTCAGGTCTTTTGCAGACTCCAACAGGTTTTCATCCAGAATGGTCCTGTATTTGGCTCCATCCATCTTCCCATCAATTTTAACCATCTTCCCTGGTCCTGCTGATGAAAAGCAGGCCCAAACCATGATGCTGCCACCAACATGTTTGACAGTGGGGATGGTGTGTTCAGGGTGATGAGCTGTGTTGTTTTTACGCCAAAAATATTGTTTTGTATTGTTTCCAAAAAGTTCGATTTTGGTTTCATCTGACCAGAGCACCTTCTTCCACATGTTTGGTGTGTCTCCCAGGTGGCTTGTGGCAAACTGTAAACAAGACTTTTTATGGATATCTTTGAGAAATGGCTTTCTTCTTGCCACTCTTCCATAAAGGCCAGATTTGTGAAGTGTTGGACTGATTGTTGTCCTATGGACAGACTCTCCAACCTCAGCTGTAGATCTCTGCAGTTCATCCAGAGTGATCATGGGCCTCTCGGCTGCATCTCTGATCAGTCTTCTCCTTGTTTAAAATGAAAGTTTAGAGGGACGGCCGGGTCTTGGTAGATTTGCAGTGGTCTGATACTCCTTCCATTTCAATATGATCGCTTGCACAGTGCTCCTTGGGATGTTTAAAGCTTGGGAAATCTTTTGGTATCCAAATCCGGCTTTAAACTTCTCCACAACAGTATCACGGACCTGCCTGGTGTGTTCCTTGGTCTTCATGATGCTCTCTGTGCTTAAGGCCTCTTTCACACGAGCGTGACGGATTAGATCCGGATGCGTTCAGGAAAACTCGCACCATTTTGCAAGCAAGTTCAGTCAGTTTTCTCTGCGATTGTGTTCAGTTTTTTCTGCGCGGGTGCAACGCGTTGGGATGCGTTTTTCACACGCGTGATAAAAAACTGAAGGTTTACAGACAACATCTCTTAGCAACCATCAGTGAAAAACACATTGCATCCGCATTTGCTTCAGGATGCAATGCGTTTTCCACTGAAGCCCCATTCACTTCTATGGGGCCAGGGCTGCGTGAAAAACGCAGAATATAGAATATGCTGCGTTTTTCACTCAACGCAGAACTGATGCGTGAAAAAAAACGATCATGTACACAGACCCATTGAAATGAATGGATCAGGATTCAGTGCGGGTACTATGCGTTCACGTCACGCATTGCACCGGCGCGGAAAACTCGCTCGTGTGAAAGGGGCCTTAAACAGAACCCTGAGACTATCACAGAGCAGGTGCATTTATATGGAGACTTGATTACACACAGGTGGATTCTATTTACCTTCATCAGTCATTTAGGACAACATTGGATCATTCAGAAATCCTCAATGAACTTCTGGAGTGAGTTTTCTGAACTGAAAGTAAATGGGCCGAATAATTTTGCACTCCCAACTTTTCAGTTTTATTATTACAAAAAAAGTTTAAATGATCCATTAAATTTCGTTCCACTTCACAATTGTGACCCACTTGTTGTTGATTCTTCACCAAAAATTTAAAATGTTACATCTTTTTGTTTGAAGCCTGAAATGTGGCAAAAGGTTGCAAAGTTCCAGGGGGCCGAATACTTTCGCAAGGCACTGCATATGGATAATAAAGCATGTCACTGCTCCTCTACATCAGAGGGACCTATTTATGGGGGACCCCCCCACCAACCATACACTTACTGAAGGAAAGGGCTGTCCACCATATACTGGTGCCCCATACTGGTAACCCCCACAGTAATAACATTCAGATCTCACCACTTTACCCAACGCACCGGGGTAGATTTCTCAAAACTGGTGTAAAGAAAATAAAGGAGAACTGGTTTAGTTGCCCCTAGCAACCAATCAGATTCTATCTTTAACTTTCCAAAGTTGCTCTGAAAAATGAAAGGCGGAATCTGGTTGCTATGGGCAACTAAGCCAGTTTTCCTCTTCACCAATTTTGATAAATCTGCCCCACCCTCCAAAGTAGTTAGAGAGCAATCTCATGCAGGATCACCAACCCCTCCTCCCCCTCAAAGTAGTCAGGAAGTTGGCTCCTCATCATCCCCCCCAGCAACTACATGCAGGCTCACCATCTTCCCCCCATCCGCAAACTGGTAAAAGTTTTCATTCCTCCATCTCCCCAAGCTCATCATCCCCCCATCCCTTCCCCGCCCCAAACTGGTCACAGTGTTCATTTCCCAATCTCACCACTTGTTTCCCTGTGCTTCCAAGCTCACTGGAGTAGATTTATCAAAACTGATATAAAGGAAAACTGGTTTAGGCCTCTTTCACACAGTCAGTTTTGACTGCGATTGCGTACGTTTGTTCAGTTTTTTCCACGCGGGTGCGAAGCGTTTTGCTGCGTTTTTCACATGTGTGATAAAAAAAAACTAAATGTTTACAAACAACATCTCTGAGCAACCATCAGTAAATCCCGCATTGCACCCGCGCAGAAATCTCGTCCGTGTGAAAGGGGCCTTAGGGTACTTTCAAACAGGCAATTTTCAGGGGGAGATTTATCAAACTAGAACTGGCTTAGTTGCCCATAGCAACCAATCAGATTCCATCTATTTTTCAGAGGAGCTCTGAAAAATGAAAGGTGGAATTTGATTGGTTGTTATGGGCAACTAAGCCAGTTTCCCTATACACCAGTTTTCAGAAATTTCCCCTTATGAGCCTATGAACATGGCAATGTTTTTTTAACGGCCTAGCAGACTAACAGCCCCATACAACTGAAGTAGGCTGTTTGCTGGCCATTTCTTTATTGTTCGTGTGAATGGCCCTAAGGGCTCAAGTACACGGGGCTGTTGCCCGCATTGCGGCTCGCAATATGCCGTGTGTTCCCCACACCACAGATGCGGACCCATTCACTTTAATGGGTCCGCAATCCAGCGCTGCGGTGCAGAACGAAGGCACAGAACTTGTTCTATTATCTTTTGTGGTGCGGACGGATCATGGACCCATTAAATTGAATAGGACTAGATTGGTCGCGGCAGCCAAACGGATGGTGCCGTGCATTGGGGACCACAAATTGCAGTCCCCAACGCTCAGAAGGGCCAAACAACAGCAGTGTGCAAGAGGCCTTATGCAGATTTTAAGTCTGCACTACAGGTCAATTTCTACTGTGGATATTTTACACATTAAGGGCTTGCTCACATGGGGGTTGGACAGCCGTGCCCATGCTGCGGATCGCAATGCAATGGTGCATCCATATTCACAAGTTCTATTTTTTTGCGGTGCAGAAGCATTGACAGGAACACCAGGAAAGCATTCTGTAGAGCTTCTGAGAGGTTCAGATCCATAACTCTGTTCCGCACTGCATCTCCGTGATTGCGGACCCATTCAAGTGAATGGGTTCGCGATCTGTGATGAGGGGTGCACACAGCCAGTGCCCGCGTATTGCGGACCCACCATATGCAGACCGCAATACGGCCATGGATGCACAACAGCCGTGTGAACAAGCCCAAATCCTGCTGGTACTGGAAAGCGCTGGGGATTTTCCACACGCAGTTCTGTGACAGAAAATCCACAACGTATCTGCCACGTGTGAACATACCGTAAGAGTGTATCCATAAATATTTAAAAAAATACAAAAAAATGTCTTGGTATCCGCATCTGCAGTGCAGGTGTGGGTCCAGTCTGAGATCCTGAATCCAGAATTTATAGGGAAAGGACAAATGAAGAGGAGGAACATTCCCGGCCTACACACGCTTGGCTGAGATGGAAATACAGAAACGCCGCCCTGTATTCCCGCTCTTTCCAGAGTCAATGAACCTGGTTTCTATTAGCTGGAATGAAGCAATGAGTTTCCTCAGGGAAAATACCAGTGTATACACACATCCTTCTCATTAACTGGAGCCATCTGATGAAAGAAATTCAGGCACTCCACTTAAAGGGGCACATAATGGGCTTCATTTAGAAAACCAAGGCCCCGGCTCCATGGTCACAATATGAATCATGATGGTCACGCTGAGGAATGCTGGATTTTCTTTTTCTGAAAAGCTGAAGAGCCTATAACAGCAAGGGCCCCTATAAGGCTAGGGCCACACGGAAACATGTGTAGCAGAAAAGTCACGCAACATTTTTTATAATGGTAGTCAGTGGTGTCACACTGAGACATGCTACTACTGTGACACAACAGTCAAAAAATCCACTGTCGTGTCACAGTATGTTTCATGCTGCAGTGTGACGCCACTGAAATACGAAACAAGGAATCTGGTTGCTATGGGCAACTAAGCTAGTTTTCCTTAGCACAAGCTTTGATAAATGTCCCCATGTGCATATGTCTTTGGGTCCTTTCACACGACCGTATGCCCTCAGAGACATACGGTCCGTGAGTGGGCCATATGTCCCGAAGCGGCATGATTTTCTGAGTGCGGGAAATACCCGTGCGCACAATCAATGCTGCTTCGGGACATATGGCCCACTCACGAACCGTATGTCTTAGAGGGCATACGGTCGTGTGAAAGGGCCCTTTAGGGTACACCCGTATAGCACTTAAAGTATAGTGGAAAAGTCCACAGTGGAATTTGCTGTTGATCCGCAACCAAAAACCATATGAATTAGGGCTCATAAACACGATTATAAATACGAGTATTTTGTTTCCATGTCCGTTTTTTGGCAGCCCGTATGTCAAACCATTCACTTCAATGGGCCGCAAAAAATACGGAAGTAACTCTGTGTGCATTTTGTTTCTGTATGTCCGTTCCACAAAAAAATAGAACATATCCTTTTATTGTCCGCATTAAGGACAAGAATAGAACTGTTCTATTAGTGGACAGCTGTTCCGTTTCGCAAAATACGGAATGCACACGGCCGCCCACATTTCAAGTATACAAGCCGGATGCCATAAAATGGAGTTACATGCTATTTATGCCACAGAAATGGCTGTGGTCTTCACCCTCTCCATTGCAACGGGTGAAGTTCTGAGCAGAGAGCTGCATAATAAAAGGTAAGGCTACACAGTGATTTTGGGCGTGACACATGTGCCATGCCAAAATATCGCAGTGTAGCAGTGCGATTCGCACATTTGCTTCAGCAAAGACCCAAGAATCGCAAATAATCCAAAACTGTTGAATGTTTTGCGATTCTGGGGTTGTGGCTAAACGGCGAGTCGCACTGCAATCCCATTCATTTAATGGCTGCCCTGCTACACTTGGGCAGACGACACGCCCAAAATCATCCCTGTAGTCATATCTTTAAGGACTCATGCGCACTAACGTATTTTCTTTACGTGAACATTTTTTGGGGGGGTTTTTTGTGGACCATATGCAGAACCATTCATTTCAACGGGTCCGCAAAAAAAACAAAGTTACTCTGTGTGCATTCTGTTTCCGTATGTCCGTTCCGAAAAAAAAATAAAAATTGAACATGTCCTATTATTGTCCGTATTACAGACAAGGATAGGACTATTCTATTAGGGGGCCAGCTGTTCCATTCCGCATAATACGGAATGCACACGGACGTCATCCATATATATTGCAGATCCATTTTTGCAAACCGCAAAATACATATGGTCGTGTGCATGAGCCCTAATTGACATTTTACAGATTTCAAATCGACACCACAGGTCAATTTGTGCATGAGATTTCTTAAAATCTGGTACTGGACAATGATGCGAATCTACCGCACCAAGATACTATATGGCAAATTCACAGCATTTCAGTCATGTGTGAACGTACGCTTAGACCACATTTTGTGGGCACATTGTAAAGCATTTGAGAAATTGCTGCCAAATTTTACCACCACTAAGTAAAAGGTGACCAACATTCACCGCATTCAATGCCACTAAGTATGCATGACAACTCTGAGGGATTGGCAATCTCTAGGAATTATGCCAGCTGTATCCTAGAATCCATGAGACTGCTATGTGGGGAGGACATACTCATCATCATCATCATCATCATCATCAACTGGCACTGACCCACAGTCCACAAGTCATCACAATCCAACCACTACTAGATCAGAACTCCAAGCAGATGTTGAGGAACACAGGAGCTGAGATCTTCCACCTGCTGCTTCAGAATAAGCACGATCACAGTCCTGTATGTGAGCCCCATCCTGCATTACGAGCCCATGGAGAGTAGACAGGTAAGTACTTACCTCTTTCTAGCAGTGGCTTCTCTACCTCTCAAGGCTGCTCTCTCTGTCCTGTACTGAGAAGGAGTCGGAGCAGGCAGTAATGATAACAATGGTGCAGGAGGAGCCTGTGGGCGGCGTCACAGAGAAGGAGGGCACCAGACAAGGAGATCTGGGATGTGGACATCCATCTCCTCCAGTCTGCGGGGGATGGGATTTTATTAATGGAAAAGGGGAGGTAAATCCAGGAATGTGAAACCTGAGCCCAGCAGCTACTTCAATATGTAGGAGGCTGGGGGTGTGCCTGCATGCTAGGAACGTGTAGAAATGCAGCCAGAACACTAAGCTATAGATGTGACCATATAAATAGTAAGCTCTTGAGGGCGAGGCAAGGGTGTATTTGCACATTCAGAATTTGATGAGTCTAGGTAGGTGTGCATGTGCTATAGGGTAGACCTATTCACATGTAAAGGTATAGTTATGTGCGGACTTTTTTGGTCAAAACTGCATCAAAGGCTGCTGTAATGTCATGTGCTTCAGCGTCCCATTTAGTGTTGAGCAGACTTGGTGTGTCAAGTTCGGTATACAAGGTTGGGTTATCTAAGAATTCCGTTATGGATTCTGCTACCACAGACCATAACTTATATGGTCCGTGGTAACGAAATCCATAACGGATTTCTTAGATAACCCAACCTTGTATGCCGAACTTGAAACACAAAATTCGCTCATCCCTAGTCCCATGTAAACATACAGAAAGACAGGGGTTACCATAGGGGTGCCAATTTAAAAAAAAATCAAATCAAATCTGAAGCGCTCTGTGTGCCATGTCATACAGGAAAAGCGTATACCACACACCACTTACTAGCTATATCCCAAAATTCTCAACAACACTGACCCACTTTCTCGGTTTAAAGAGGTTTCCAACTTTTTCGAAAAACTGCCTTCCGGCAAATATATGGGTAATAAATCATATCACTGCTCCTCTACATCAGAGGGACCTATTTATGGGGGACCCCTCCACCAACCATACATTTACTGCAGATGGGAAAGGGCTGTCCACCATATACTGGTGCCCCATACTGGTCACCCCCACAGTATTAACATTCAGATCTCACCACTTTACCCAACGCACCGGGGTAAATTTCTCAAAACTGGTGTAAAGGAAATAAAGGAGAACTGGTTTAGTTGCCCCTAGCAACCAATCAGATTCTATCTTTAACTTTCCAAAGTAGCTCTGAAAAATGAAAGGTGGAATCTGGTTGCTATGGGCAACTAAGCCAGTTTTCCTCTTCACCAGTTTTGATAAATCTCCCCCACCCTCCAAAGTAGTTAGAGAGCAATCTCATGCAGGATCACCAACCCCTCCTCCCCCTCAAAGTAGTCAGGAAGTTGGCTCCTCATCATCCCCCCAGCAACTACATGCAGGATCACCATCTTCCCCCCATCCCCAAACTGGTCAGAGTTCTCATTTCTCCATCTCCCCAAGCTCATCATCATCCTCCTCCTCCCCGCCCCAAACTGGTCACAGTGTTCATTTCCCAATCTCACCATCTTCCACCTACTCCCAATCTGATTATAGTACTTGTTCCCCATGCTTCCAAGCTCACTGGGGTAGATTTATCAAAGCTGATATAAAGGAAAACTGGCTTAGGCTACTTTTACACTACCGTTTATATATTCCGGTGTTGAGCTCCGTCATGCAAGTCAATGTCCGGACCAGGCATCCGTTTGGTGTGACCACAATGGTAAACGGATCTGTGCTCCATTGACTTTCAATGGAGTTCATGATGGATCTGTTTAAGAGATGTTAAAGATAATACAACCGGATCCGTTCATTACGGATCCACATGGTTGTATTATCAGCACGGATCCGGTGGGCCCCTTCACCCGCCGGATCCGTGTTGCCGCTAGTGTGAAATTAGCCTTAGTTGCCCACAGCAATCAATCAGATTCCACCTTTTATTTTTCTATGAAGCTCTGAGGAGGCCTGAGGAGGAGCATCGCAGTAGCGAGATATGTAGGCAGCCAGTAGTGTGGCGCACTCACTCTGCTATCGCTCCTTTTTAGGCATCCGGGGCGGGGTGGTAGAGCGCGGCGGCTGGTAACTAGCAAATGGTGAGAGCTGGTGTGCCAACAGAACACGCTCTGCGTGCCGCAACTCGCCGAACCCTGCCGTAGGGTGTTTTTTTTTTTTTTTGTAGCAAAACTTTGTGAGACTAATTAGACCCGTTATATAGCCTTATGCTTCATTCACACGTCAGTATTTGGTCAGTGATTTCTATCAGTGATTTTGAGCCAAATCCAGGTGTGGATCTAAACACAGAACAGAAGCAGATCTTTTCATTATACCTTATGTCTGTGGAGGCCCCAATCCTGGTTTTTGCTCACAATCACCGATGGAAATCACTGACCAAAACACTGACGTGTGAATGAGGCTTAATGGTCACACTTGGCAATACACTGTAGATTTGCTGTTGCAGATTTTCTTGCAGCTAAGAGTTGTACAGTATCAGCAGGGTGGATCAAATTTCATCCACACCCCAAGTAAAAAATCTGCAGTGTAAGTTGTCCTGCTGTGTGGATTTCAATTCTGCTGCTGAGGTCGAAGTCCCCATACCGTCATTCCACCCGACTGTATGGTCACCATGCCAGTGCTGCGGACTGCAAATAGCGGCCCACAATGCACGGGCATCAGTCGCTTGGACTCTGTGCTGCAGCGTGGACCCATTGACTTGAATGAGTCCGCAATCTGTAAAATATGGCAAAAGATAGGACACTTCAAACGATAGGACATGTCCTGTCTTTTACAGTCCATAGGCACGGACCCGAAAGCCCACTGAAGGGCTTCTGACTGTTTTCATGGGCTTCCAATCTGTTCCTCTTTTGCCATATTTTACAGATTGCAGACCCATTCAAGTTAATAGGTAAACACTTGCGATGCCCGTGCGTTGCGGACCGCTATTTGTGGTCCATAGGATGGGCATGGTGACCCACAGTGAGTATACAGTTAGTATCAATAAAATCAGGAACCAATAATGAGCTGCGTCATAGCAGACACCAGGAAACACAGAGCAAAGTGCAACATGCAATAAATGGATCAATAGAAGAAAAGCTACATAGTAATTCTTTGAAAGACAGCAGTGTATGTACAGTCACAAACAATCATGGCACCACTACCAGCTAAATTAAATTGGAAAAAAGCTAACTTGAGAAGCTCAACCAGCTATTTCTGGAGCTTTGCTAACCAACTGCCAATCGGTGATTATGTCAAAGACACAATTATTTAATAGAAAAACTAACAGCTAGCTCATAGTATATTTGTATATAGAGACTTTACTGAGTCTGATACATTGTTTTTAATGGTAAGTTAAATTGATCCCTGTACTCAGTGGCGTACGTAGAGAAGTAAGGGCCCCATAGCAAGGATCAAACCAGCCCCCCACACAGCACAGAAGGGTTTCTGCCTAAACCCCTTTCAATGACTGTTGGGCCATTTTTTCCTGATGTTTTCACATCCAGTAGAAGAGGAGATAATCCCAACTAAGGCCTCATGCACACGACCGTATGAAAAAAATGGATCCGCAAAAACGGATCTTCAGAAATTACGGATGACGTCCGTGTGCATTCCGTATTTTGCGGAACGGAACAGCTGGCCCCTAATAGAACAGTCCTATCCTTGTCTGTAATGAGGACAATAATAGGACATGTTCTATTTTTTTGCAGAACGGAAATACAGACAAATGGAAACAGAATGCACACGGAGTACCTTCCGTTTTTTTTGTGGACCCATTCAAATGAATGGTTCCGCATACGGTCCGCAAAAAAAACGGAACGGACACAGAAAGAAAATACGTTCGTGTGCATGAGCCCTAAGACTGGGCCCCCTCTTGCCCTGGGTCTCATAGCAGTCGCATTGTCTGTCACTATGGTAGTTACGCCCCTGCCCAGGGGCAGACTGGGAACTTAAAGTGGCCCTGGAAAAAAATACTAAACGTGGCCCCATTTTGTAGTCGGGTCCAAATTGATAGAAGGCAGGGCCTACAATACCATATTGTGGCATATTATACCACCCCAACAGCGCCAAATACCACAGTCCATCACAAAATACTGCTGCCAGCACCACAAAGTACGTCCCCAAAAACTCCACTAGCCGGCCCATCAGGAAGTTTCCCAGTAAGGTCTATGGCCAATCCTCCCCTGTCCCTGCTGGTACTCCAACGCATTTCACGGCGGATTCTTCTACTTTTACTGAGATGAATCCTTCTCCAAGGAATGGAAGATCAATATATTGTGTGGGAAAGAGAGAATAAGTAGGAGAGAGAAAGTAAAAACTAAAAAGAAAAAAAATCATATTAGACCTCCAGGATGCACAGCAAAACCGTGGATCCTCTTGAAGAAGCCAAGGTGAAACGCGTTGTGGTTCAGGGACCAATAGATTGTAGCCAGCAGACCCCACTTCTCCATAGATACTCTTCTCTGTGGGGCTTGGCAGATGGTCCCTCAATATCTTTTCATTTGGAATTGAAATGGATCTGAGAGGTTGGATTCTGACATGATATTCATATTACCCCAAGACAAGTGTCACTAGATGTCCGTGGCAGCAAATTATCCTTGTCCCATGGTCAATATAAAACTTTGTTCACTGCTTACATAGAAAAACAGAAACATTCGTGCAGCATTACAGGTTTTTTTTTACAGAATAGTGGACAGCATGACAGAAACCGGATGGACTCCAGTTATTGGGGTTCTCAGGGGCTATGATGGATTTCCAAGAAAGAACAGAAAAAAGAAAAGCCAATGCAGATGTGAACAGAGCCTAAGACAGCACAATATTATATATAGTACTTGGTAGATTATGATGGAAATATTATTGTATTTGCAGTGATAAGTTTACAGTATTTAGGCTGTGTACCAATTAAAGAGCAGATAATTATCATTTTAGATATATCACGAATAAATCAATGTATCATTTCTATTATAATCTACCAAGTTGTATATATAACATTGTACTGGCTGAATGCCTCATAGGATCATACATACATTACAAACTTTAAAGGCGTTGTGCAACAATGTTTTGGTTTTTTTTGAACTCCCTGCCTCTTGTGCCCGATCTGCAAAGAGAAGATGACATACCTGCTTCCCATCCCCAGCTCCTTCTTCTGCAGGCCTGCAATGCTCCACTGAGCTTCATTAATATCAACATCCTGTTTGACATCACTGCAGCCATTCACAGCGCATGTCGTCGTCTGGCTCTCTTTGTGTCATGTGACCATTTGTCATGACGCAAGGAGAGCTGGAGACAAAACATTTTTTATTCTCTGACCTGTTAGGAAAGTACATGATGTAATCTGTAGTGAAGGTAATCTTTTTACCAATGTCTGTATTTGTGAGTTTTCCCCTCCCTTCTGCTTCTCGGCTGTGTCATGTGACCACCAATCAGGCTTTCCAAATGAAACAGCTTTTTATGTGTGGACAGGAAGTCAGTTTCTCTATGTATTCCTATGGGAGCCTCAATGTCAGTCCCATGGGAATGAATAGAGAAGTAACTGGCATCCTGTCCTGTGTCAGTTGCAGATCAGAGAGTTGGTCACATGATACAGCTAAGAATCAGAAGGGAGGTTATAAGTCACAAATACAGTCAATGATAAGAAGATTACATTCACTACAAATTACATCATGTACCTTTCTAACAGGTCAGAGAATAAAACATGTTCAAGTTCTTCTTTAAAATTGTGGTCAAAAAGTTCATGAGACCAGATAATTTTGTTTTTGTTTTTTTCAGACTGGGAGTCCTTTTAATGCTTTTTTACAAACTCCAGGTGGCCTTTCATGTGTCTTCTACTGAAGAGAGGCTTCTTTCTAGCCACTCTGTCATAAAGCTGATTGAAGGAATGCTGCAGTGATGGCTGACCTTCTGGAAGTTTATCTCATCTACACACAGGATCATTGTAGCTCAGCCAGAATATCTATTGAGTTCTTGGTCACCTCTCTTACCAAGGCTCTTCTCCCTTGATTACGTAGCTTGGTTTTGTGGCCAGCTGTAGGAAGAGTCATGGTTGTTTCAAACTTCTTCCATTTTTGAATTATGGAGGCCATTATTCTCTTGGGAACAGTTCAGTGCAGCAGACATTTTGTGTACCTCTCTTCAGATCTCAACCTCCATATAATCTTGTTTCTGATCTCTACAGGCAGTTCTTTCCTCCTCATGGCTTGGGTTTTGCTCTGAAATGCATTGCCAGCTGTTTCATTTTTTTGAATGGGGCATCTAGCACTTGGATTTCTGCAAGCCCCATTAAGATGAATAGAACTGATTTTCAGTCTCAGAATTTTCTGCCACAAAATCTGCCGTGTGTGAAGGCGCCCTAAAGCTTGTTCACTCAACTGAATTTACTACAGATGGACTTTAATCTAGGTGTAGAATCTAAAAGATGACCAAGAGAAATGGGAGGCCCCCAGAGCTAAATTTTAAGGGTCATAGCAAAAGATCTGAATACTTATGTCCATGCAAAATTTTGTTTTTTCCTTTTTAATAAATTTGGAAAATTTCTAAAATTCTGTTTTCACTTTTTCATTATAGAGTTTAAGAGAAACCTGCTTTTCACCTAATACCATTATGAGCATCCCAAACTACCATTAGACAGGAAGATTCTCAAAGCCAGGGAGTACCCCAAATACTTCGGAGTGCTTGACTACAACCTCCATTATTGCCACTCCATTTTTCCTATCCTCTCTCCTCTCCTGGGTTTGCTGCAATAGGTGCTCTTTAAATTGTATTGGTAAGGAAGGGTTCACATATGGGCTGTGAACTACAGTAGTCAGATCGATGCTGGAACAGACTGCAGGAGTTCACTGTATTTGGCATAGCCGGATACCACCATGCACCTCCAGATCTCCATTCACTGTAATGGGATCCGGTCGCTTTTTCAGCTTCTATACCGGCTTTCAACCAGACAAAAAATGCTGCACGTAGTCTTTTGTGTCCGGCCCAGGGGCGGACATACCGCGGTGCAGCCGGTTCGGCTGCACCGGGGCCCGGGACAGGAGGGGGGCCCTTTCTTCCCGGCGGCAGGTAGAGATGAGCGCTTCCATTTTGGAAGCGCTCATCTCTATATTCATCTGTATCGCCGTCCTACAGATGGATAATGCGGGGCAAGGGAGGGAGAGGCGTGTCCCTTCCCCGTTCCTCTGATAGGCTGCAGGCACTAGGCCTGTAGCCTATCAGAGGCCGGCACAGGCGGCGCGATTACGTCATCGCGCCGCCTGAGCCGTACAGCGCGGGACACAGGCCGGAAGAGGCCTGCATCGCGTCGCTGACAGAGGCAAGGAGTTAAGTATAACTGTTAATTTTTTTTAATTTAAGTTGGCACTCAGTGGGGGCACTATGGGGGAGGAGCACTATGGAGGAGAGGCACTATGGGGGCCACTTTGGAGGGGGAGCACAATGGAGAAGGAACACTATGGGGGCCACTATGGAGGAGGAGCACTATGGGGGGCCACTATGGAGGAGGAGCACTATGGGGGGCCACTATGGAGGGGGAGCATTATGGGGGGCACTCTGGAGGAGGAGGACGACGACTATGGGGGGCCCTATATATATACTGGCACTATGGAGGGCGAGGATCACTATGGGGGCCCTATCTTATATTCTGGCAGACATGGGGGCACTATGGAGAAGGGGGGGAGAGGAGCATTATTGGGGTCATTGTATAGGGGCACTAAGAGGGTTTTTTGGGTACATAGTAGGGGGCATTGGCACATTATGAGGGCACTATGGGGACATTGGCTGGCCGGGGGCACTAATTATTTCTATTGTTGGGACTATTACTATCAGCTTAGCACAGTTATTTTTGGGGAACATTTTGGTTATAATTTAGTGTCAGGGACACTTTCCTGGGTGCAGTTATTTTAATTACTGAAGGCGGTAGTATTTGAGGGGGACTGTTTCTGCAGTATAGTTTTGGGGAGCACAGCGGGCACAGTATTGGGGAGTGGCAGGATGAGGAGTTCAAGAAGGTGGAAGAATGATAGAAAAGTAGGAATCTAAGATGTCTATTTGTCAAACTCCACAGAGAGAAGAGATGGCTGGAAGAAATCATCATGGCAGTCTGGTCTGAAAGGAAAAGATGAGGAAAGAGAACATCTACATCTAAGAAGACGTCACTGGATGTAGGAGGTATGTGGACCTGTATTAGGCTACTTTCACATCTGAGTTGGTGATTCTGGCAGGCTGGTCCAGCAGAGAACAGCCTTCTGGAATTCACCGGCTCTGGCACTGCTGGATGCAGACAGAATGCCCGCCGGCCCCATTAACTATAATGGGGTCAGGCAGAGATCCGGCCACAATCTGGCAAAAATGCAGAGAATCAGCAGGACACAAACCTCTGCATGACTGAGTCTGTGTCCGGCCAATTTCTTGCATTCTCTGCCAAATCAGGTGGCCGGAGCGTAGTGCTGCATGTGTGAAAGTAGCCTTACCCTGTATGTTTTGTATTGCTGTATGTAATGTTAGGACACCATAGGTTAGGTGAGAATTTGGTTTGGGAACGGCGGGGGGGGGGCCCCAAACACATTCCTTGCACAAGGGCCCTCTGCTGTCTGTGTCCGCCCCTGGTCCGGCCAAAAGGTGGGATGTACAGATATAGTGAATTCCTCTGCTGGAAAAGACTGCCGGAGTTTACTGCCCATATGTGAATGCGGTCTAAATGAGGACTTTAGCATTTCTACATGTCTTCTGCATGTAATATGTAATCTGAGGGCAGTGAACCGATAATAAAATACATTTTCTTATCTCTGTGTTTTACAACCAGCTGCTCTGGGGAGTTTTCCTCCCCCTCGCCTTATGCCCAGTGATAAAGGAGTTTGTAAAAAGTATAATGGAAATATTTGCACCTCTTCTATATTATGGATCCGCATTAGCATGAATTTCGTAAACTGCGTGTACGTGACACACCTTATAGATAAAGTAATGGTAATTCACCCCATTTCCACACAGTTTTTCTGTGGACTTTATACGGCCTTGCAAAAGCTGCCTTTTATGAGCAGCCTCATTAGTGCGGTATTTAGATTAGCTTGTGCTCAGGCTTGCTGTGCTGTGTCCAGACGTAACGTAGCTAATCTAAGTAGAACTCATTGTAAGATAGTCATGGGTTTCCCGTAGCCAGTGATAAACTGTGATCAGTAAGGGAATCACTGTGCAAATAATCATTTTCCCGCTGTTTTAAGGCCCCCATCAGGTTTGTCAACTCTCCAGAAATTTCTGGACAATCCATAAAAATAGGCAACTTTTTTCCTGTGTCCGTGAAAAAAAAATATGTCTGTGATTTATTGGAGGCTAGTGCTACTTGAGTAAATTATTTTGGTGATAGTTATCATTTTACAGCTCACAGTAAATGCTGGTAATTAGATCCTATCAGGACATTGAGCTGTAGACATTGATCACTTATAATCTCTATCATTCATTATGGTTTTCCAATTTGTCCATAAAAAATGTTGTCTGTCTGTGATTTTGGAATAAGTTGTCCAGAAAAAAGAAAAATTCTGGTTGGCAACCCTGGCCCACATTCACATTAAACTATTGTCGGCCAAACCTGCTGTTTTTACCAGGATGTGTACGTCAGGCGCCTCCTGTCTCTCCGCAATAGATAATGCCAGGCATGGGGGAGGGGGAGAATTGGGTGCTTTGAATTTTATTGCCTGATCCTTTTGTCCGGCCAGGAGATAAGCCATTGCTTGAGTTGTCTGGAGGCGGTTTTCTCCTCTCTACCCATTGAAAACACAGACATGCTGGGCTTAATGGGGCATATATGTGTATGGAGAGTCAGAAGAGGTAGCTGTCAGCTGTCATCTTTTTAGTGAAGCATTGCATGGCATCCAGTTTATACTGAAAGGGCATGTCAGCAGAATACGAGCACCATTTACAGCAGCCTGTATTCTCTGAATGAGCTGAGTACAGATGCTTTATACTCAGTTTACTCCATTCTTTTGCCTTTTGGACACTGCTCTAGGTTTTCTTCCTACCTGTTTGTATCATTCATTGGCTGTACTTCATCTCATTCCAATTGGTGTTGGTGTTCCTCAGGGTTCAGCTCTAGGTATTCATGACTTCCCTCTGCACAGCCCCTAAATTGTCAGCAATTTTGGATTTAAGAACCACCTCCATCCAGTAATATACCTAAGCCTGTGACATCACTGCTTCTATCCTACAAAACCCTGGAAATTGTCTGCTTCTCTATAATCATGTCTTATCTCAATCCGAAACTGAATGTGTCAAAAACTGAACTTCTTGTGTTTTTTCACCATCTACCAGCTTATCTAAACCCAATATTTTCATTTCATGTCGCACTATCATAACTCGTAAGCAGCTTGCCACCTGCCTTGGGGTTATTTTTGACTCAGACTTTTCCTACACCCCTTATAGTTAGTGCACACTCATGTCACCTGCACCCCAAAACATCTCCACAGTTCATGCTTTTCTTACTATGGAAACAGAAAAACGGCTAATATTTCCTCTGATTCATTTACAACTTAAAAATGTGTCACTCACTTCTGATTGGTCTTCTTCTCTTCAAACTCTCAGCTCTCCAGTCCATCCTGAATGGAGAAGCCAGGCTGATCTATCTGTCCAACCAACCACTACACAGATGCCTGCAAACTGAGAGAACAGTTCCTTGGCAGATCGTACTGACAACTACAGTGCTGAAGTAGGATCCCCAATCCACACATATCCAAACACTGAATTTATTAATTTTGAAGTTTTTCATTTTTTAAGACATTTCGGATTGTTATGGCCTTCCACAAAATGCTCTTCTGGAACAGATACTTCTGTGTATACTGCACTCATGTCATTGATTTCCAGCTGACTATTCAGAAGAAGGCGTAATGATCCGAAACATCAAAATGGCTTTCAGTTGTTCTGTGTTTGGCTCTATCCTGTGCTCAGTGGCGTAACTAGAAGTTACCTGGCCCCACAGCAAATTTTTGAATGACCTCCCAAACCTCTTTGCAAAAGCCTCCTTCTATCCAACCCCACTTTTGTGGCTAGTCAAGATTGCTCTCTCAGACAAGGCCCGGCAGCCACTCCATCTGTTTCCTACAGTATCACTCTATATAATGTCATTGTACAATACTGTTGAGGGGGCCCTCACAATAAAATTTTTTAGTCCTCACCCTGGATGGGCCCCTTCTGAGTAAGGGCCCCAAAGCAGCCACTTCCCCTTCTTCCCCTATAGCTATGCCTCCTGCCTGTGCTAGTTAATGCAATGGTTGCCTATTTATTTTAGAGTTCCATTTAAACTTAAAGGGGCATTGTGATATGCAAAATGTGTGCATATACAGGCACTGTCTGGTGACTCATGCAGCTTTATGTGAAGAACCCTACTTTATAAAAAACTAGCTGAAGGACCCGGCTTCGCCCGAGTATATTAAATTTATTTCTTTTACTGTTTGTGTGTGTGTGTCGTTAAAAGATATCGAGAGTGCCCTCTACAGCAGCCTGCCCCTTTAACAGTGACCTCTACAGCAGCCTGCCCCTTTAACAGTGACCTCTACAGCTGCCCACCCCTTCAACAGTGACCTCTACAGAAGCCCGCCCTTTTAACTGTGACCTCCACAGCAGCTAGAGTGGCCACTGTCTTCACCCCAGAAAGCCAGACCTCACCGGCCATTCCCCCAAACGTGAAACAGCGCCCCCAGTTCCCATGAAGACACATCACTAAACATGAGGCCACGCCCCCCTGGCTCCATGAAGACATGGAGGAGAAGCTGAGTGTGAGCTACTGAAAGGGTGGACATCCCTGTGTCTGTCCAGGCACTCCGGCGTCGGACGGAGAACAGGTAGCCAGAAAACTGGACTGTCCAGTCTAAAGCCGGACATCTGGCCACCCTAACATCAGCCTGCCCCTAGGGTGGCCAGAGGTCTTGTTTTAGGCTGGACGGTCTGGCTTTCAGACTCCCTGTCCTCTGTCATGCGCAGGGCCTGGATGGACACAGGGATGTCCTTTTGAACAGCTCACTCTCAGCAGCAGCACTCTGCAGTCTGAGCAATGAGCTGCAGGGAGAAAGTCACCCTCCCCCCCCACCCCTGCATGTGAAAGAAGGTGATTTTTACCTATATTTTTAATCTCGGTCAAATGCGGCATGGAAGGGGCGTGGCCGGACTGAGTAAGGGGCGTGACTTAGTGGGATCTGGGGGTGGTGCTTTTAAGTCCTTCTTTTGACGGTGGCCGGAATTACAGGTCGATGCCTGATTTAAAAGGAAGGTGGGTAGCAGTGGAAGAAAACATCTTTTATTACTACTGAACAGTAAATATGTAAAATTTACATTATATGAGGTAATGATTGATGATGAGTTAGTCTAAAACATAATTTATAGTTATGGTAACTGGGAATACCCATTTACCATTGTCATCCACAGTGCTCTGCCTCTTTAATGCAGACCTAAAGCAGTGAACTGGCTAGGTTGTCATAGAAACCTGATGTGTGCCTGTGAGCTTCTATTGGCTGATAAGGGTCATGTGACCAGGCTACTATTGGCTAATGCATTTTTTGGGAATATCTCAGGAACGGTACGTCCTGGAGAGTTGAAAACTGTTCTAAAACCTTCCCGGACACCTGATGTATATGTGTGCCAAATTTTGTGATTGTAGCTGCAGACTGGATCATTACACAAAATAAGCACTTATAACACCCACATTTCCCCATAGATTCTGGACAGGACTCATTCCTATTGTTTATTAGTTTGTTACTCTGTCTAATTTTGTAAGTTTCCTGTAATTGGAAAGTATTGTGAAATATGTTGCCGTTATATAAATAAGATTATTAATATTATTATTTTTAGTAAAGAAGTTTTGGTATTTCAGTATCGATGACCTATCTACTGGGTAGGTGATCAATATCTGACCGGCAGGGTCCGACTCCCTGCACCCTGTTTGATTAGCTGTTTGAAGAGTCTGTGGTGCTCCGGTGAGCACCGCAACCTCTTTCTAGTCCAGTGCCATCAAATTCATTGGTAACTGTTTCTGTCTTAATCCCATTCAAGTGAATGGGTCTGAGCTGCAACATCAAGGACTGGAAGAATGCAGCCCTGCCAAACAGTTGACACAGGTGTTAGATCCCCACTGATCATATGTTGATGATCTATCCTTATGACAGGCCATCTTTTAATGTGCTGATGGGGACTGTCCCAGACTCTGCCTATACTTTCTAAGAACAGTGCCTGGATTCTGATGATGGCTCACACAACAATATGTCCTTTGAAAATACAATAAGACCACAGCACTCAGATGAGAACCACAGCCCCTGCAGTGGACAGATCTATGTGTTCAAATGTCTTATGTTTGACTTACACCACAGTTTAGTATCAGTACAGCGTTCGGCTATCTCAGGAACTCCCATAGAAGTAAATGGAGCGTCAGCGAGCATGTGCAGGCCGCTCCGGTCATTTTGGGGGAGCAGCAAGGGGCTTGCAAGAGGTACAGTGTCCCCATTGTCATGATCATCACAAATCTGATCGTTATCCCCTATCCTGTAAAGTGAATATGTCATCAGAAAATGACCTATCGTTTAAATAAAATGTTTATGTTAAAGATGTTTTTAATGAATTTGTGGTGGTTATTTTAAAATGTTCATGTCAATATTTATGTTAAAGGGGTTCTGTAGGTTTTAATATCTGATGATCTATCCTCTGGATAGATCATCAGTATCTGATCGGCGGCGGCCCAACACCCGGGGCCCCCGCCGATCAGCTGTTTGAGAAGGCAGCGGCGCTACAGGAGCGCCGTGGCCTTCTCAGTGTTTACCCGCGGGCCAGTGACGTCACGACTAGTATCACTGGCCTGGGCGGGGCTAAGCTCCATTCATGTGAACAGAGCTTAGCCCCGCCCAGGCCAGTGATACTAGTCGTGACGTCACTGGCCTACAGGTAAACACTGAGAAGGCCGCGGCGCTCCTGTAGCGCCGCTGCCTTCTCAAACAGCTGATCGGCGGGGATCCCAGGTGTCGGACCGCCGCCGATCAGATACTGATGATCTATCCAGAGGATAGATCATCAGATATTAAAACCTGCAGAACCCCTTTAAAATAAACAAACATAAAATTCTGCAGTTTTTGCACTAACCACTAAGGCTACTTTCACACTAGCGTTTTTAAATTCCGGTATTGAGTTCCGTCATAGGGGTTCAATACCGGAAAAAAACGCTTCAGTTTTGTCCCCATTCATTGTCAATGGGGGCAAAACTGAACTGAAGAGAATGGAGCGCTCCTGAAAGCATTCCGTGCCGTCTTCAGACCGGAGAACAAACCGCAGCATGCTGCGGTTTTCTCTCCGGTCCAGGCATCCGCACCAAGACGGATCCGGAATGACCCCCAATGCAAGTCAATGGGGACGGATCCGTTTGGTGTGACCAACATGGTAAACGGATCCACCCTCCATTGACTTTCAATAGAGTTCAGGACGGATCCGTCACCACATACATACAGACAGACATACATACACAAACACATACATACTTACATACTCCAGGTAGGCAGGCCGCACGTCTTCATGCCCAGGAGGTGCGTTGCTATGACGATTCCCTACAGCGCCCAGCAGAGGGCGCTGTGGGGAATCGTCATAGCTGCGCGCCTCCTGGGCATGAAGACGTGCGGCCTGCCTGGAGTATGTAAGTGTGTATGTGTTTGTGTGTATGTGTGTGTGTCTGTGTATATGTACTGTGTGACATATGTGGGCCGGAACGCGGTTCCGGCCCCACACGTGTCCCTGCGGCAGTCCAGATCTGACGGCACCCTTCACCTGCCGGATCCGGACTGCCACTAGTGTGAAAGAGGCCTTAGGCTACTTTCACATTAGCGTTTTTAAATTCCGGTATTGAGTTCCGTTATAGGGGCTCAATACCGGAAAAAAACGCTTCAGTTTTGTCCCCATTCATTGTCAATGGGGACAAAACTGAACTGAAGACAACGGAATGCTCCTGAAAGCATTCCGTTCCGTCTTCAGACCAGAGAACAAACCGCAGCATGCTGCGGTTTGCTCTCCAGTCCAGGCATCCGCACCAAGACGGATCCGGAATGACCCCCAATGCAAGTCAATGGGGACGGATCCGTTTGGTGTGGACACACCAGTAATCCGGATCTGTCCTCCATTGATTTCCAATGGGGGGTCATTCCGGATCCGGCTACATACACACAGACATACATACAAACAAACATACAGACATACATACAAACATACAGACATACATACATACTCACATACTCCAGGGACGCCGGCAGCATGTCTTCACGCGCCTCCTGCGCGCAGCTATGACGTTTCCCCACTGCGCCCAGCAGAGGGCGCTGTGGGGAATCGTCATCACTGCGCACAGGAGGCGCGTGAAGACGTTCTGCCGGCGTCCCTGGGGTATGTGAGTATGTATGTATGTCTGTATGTTTGTATCTTGTGTGTCTTGTGTGTCAATGTCTTGTCAATGTGTGTCATGTGTGGGGCCGGAGCGCTGGAGCAGATCCTAGGGACCCGCACCCACTGGACATTTATGGCAAAATTAAAGCAAATTACCCTAAGAATTTGGTTACAGTTACTGCTGCTACAGGTATTGCAACCAGTGATTGAATTGCAGGCCCCTTCACATGGGCTGATGACTGGGCAAACAAGCTTTCCTGTGATCATTCGTTCATGATATTTGCCCCATGTAAACATCCAGCTGACAACAAGCAAATTTGTCTGTCGATCACATCTTTTTTATGGGTGTTGGATACCTTTGCACTTTAAAGGATTTGCCTGAAGACTTTTATAACCTGTCAGTTACAGTCTAAAAGTATTGAGCTCTCAACCATTACAGAGGGGCCCTGTAAACATCAGAAAACAGTCATTGTGGCACCTATAGAACAATAGGACACTTTGGGTGTCATTTATCATATTGGTGTAAGGTAGAACTGGCTTAGTTGCCAATAGCAACCAATCAGATTCCACCTTTCATTTTGGACAGCTCCTTTGGAAAATGAAAGGTGGAATCTGATTGGGACACTGTCAGTTCTACTTTACACCAGTTTGATAAATGACCCCTTTATTTTGTGCAAAACATGTGCCGTGTCCCAGGAACAGCTGGAGTGGAGAATGAGGGTGATATTGGTTCTGGCTCCAACAATTTATCACAGTAGTTATCCTCTCACTTTTGCTCCCTAGGGCAGTGACAGGAGAGCAGACTTTATCTTCCCTTGGGCACACCCTGGTTTGGGGGCTCCTGCTTGATAGTTGTTGGGGTGCCCTTGAGGCTAAGTGTTTCTATGGGTGCAAGGCAGGGTGTTGTAGTACATCAAAGTATAGCAGACAAAGTGCAATTCTTTCCCAGATAAAGATGTATGGATTCGGGCAAGGATGGGAGTTATGGTCTTCTTTTCTCTCTGTCTCAAGTCTCCTCCATGGCAGGCAATAGTACTCTTGTAATAGTGGCTATAATGTCCACTTCAGTATAAAGGGTGATATGACCGGCCAAGTTGTGTCCAAGTGTGAAGGGTATCTTAACTATGTCCCTCACTGAAGTAAAGTCTTAGCAGCCTTTAGTAGCAGGATACCTTACTTATTCCAGTGCTCAGCCATATTCAAGTTCTTTGGTTCTCATTTTAGTCTTTCTCCCATTCTCCTTCTGTAGATCATGCAGAGATCGATGAGTCTCTGTAGTTTGATGCCTAAGAAGAGGGAGTGCAGGCCACTGTGTTGTTTCTCCAACAAATCCAGTTTAGACTCTCCAAGGATAGTGGTGGGGCCAGCCCACATCTAACCTCCTACGAGGACTGAGCCAGGATTTTTAACTCTGGATATGCCTGCCATACATGGCTATGCTGGGTAAAATACATGGCATAACATTACAACATGTTAAACGACAAGTCATTTGAAGATACCCCCCGCTCTGGGTTACTCCACATATACAGCAGATTATGCATATAAACTTCTGGAGGGGTTTTATGTTCACTTTACTATAGTTTGCCTTCCTTTGATAAGCTGTGAATTAAATGTTCAATGATATAATATCATAATACATTCATGCTATTTAGATGAATATATCTCATCTACTATAATTCATTCAGTATTAAAGGAACACTAAACATAGAAATGAATGCTAACAGTAAGCAAGAAATATTGTTTCCCTCCCAGTTTGTCAGCCAACTGCATTTTCTGCATGATCCAGACAGTGTTGTAGAAATTCTGCAAAGAACAAAATAGATAATCTCCTGCTGATCTCCTTCATCTTTGGCTGAAGGCTGACTGAGAGGATGGGGCTTACCTAAGGGAGACTTTTTGTCCTGCTGCAGACAGAACACAGCAGGAAGGCTCCAGCCACTCGTCTTGGAGCTTGTCACAGGACAGCGTCAAGAAAGATTAGGGACCTGGATGATCTCTTGGGACACACACACAGATGTTTTCTTTATATATTTCTAGGGAAAGGAGGACATGAAGTGAGGAAGTGCTGAGATTTTGTTATGTGTTTATGCATTTTATGTGTATTTATACAATATCCAGTTGTACTGTATGTGCTAATAATTAGAGATTCACCAGCTTCGCCGAACTTTAAGAAATTCGATTTGTAATTAATTACCTTGTCACAATTCCCATTTCATTGTATGGAGCAGGTCTTGATTGAAGAAAAAACACCGAAGGACCTACGGCGAGCGTGAAGACGTCACCACGTGATCACGCTGGCCACTTCATCAGTGGGATCATGTGACGTCTTCACGCTCGCCGCCGGTCCTTTAGTATATTTTCTTCAATCAAGACGGGAGCAGAAAATCTCTCTGTTATTAAGTGGATGAGGTGAGTATAATTTTTTTTAATTTTCATTCGTGGCAATTTTAATTTTTCCTAAACTTCGGATGGAATTCCACTTTGGATGCTTTGATTCGCTCAACAATACTAATAACTATTCCTGCTACTGCTATGTGGCAGTTTGTTATATATGAAAGGGTGTTTGAGCTCAGAACTCAGAGCTCCTCCTGATATTAATCCTCTTCAAATCTGTTTGGCCTGTATGAAAATGGCCACTAATGGACTTCTTATGAACTAATCTTATGATCCATTAGCTAGCTTCCATGAAGTCTAGAACTGACATACAGTAAGCTGTAATGATCGAGTTACATTCTACCCATAAAAATCTATAGGGATATGGGAGGAGAAAGCAGCTGCAGAGGGAGACAAACATACAGAGATGCTGATGAAGGCTCTAGTTTTCTATGTCATCCATGCTGCTAATTCCTCTGTGTGCTAGTATGAGAAATATAGGAGAGCACAGTCTCCTCTTCTCTCTGCCTGCTATGTATGGGAGACATCACAACAGCTAGTCTATCCTTGCAAGCTCAGGGGAAACTGACCATTAGAGATGGATCTGAAGAGGGATAAAACTGGTGAAAATGCAGAATACAAGCCATGTAATGACCAGATATAGTGTTATTCCTCATGGACACACACGCACGACAGCTTATTCTGAACAGTCACCTGAGACCTAATGGTTTTGCCCGACTTCAGCTCTGTTTGTGGGAAAAGCACTTAACACTTCTGCCTGAGCCCAGCTTGGGGGGAAGGGGGGGGGGGGTCTGCTTTAGATGCTCATATCTCTGGATTAACAGCAGCTAGAGACATGGCTTTCATACAAGACCAGAATGACAGCACTAGCACATATCACTGCTTCATTCACTACATCCTGATTTATGACAGTAATATCTTCCCATATCATTCTGGTATTGTTTGAAAGCTTTGAATGCCAGTTTCGAACCATACAATGCCCAATGTCTAGCTGCTACCAATCCAGAGATATGAGCAGTAAAAGCAGCCGGCTCCACTCCCCTTCCATCTGGAGGAGGAGAGGGGGTCAGATGGGGAGCTTAAAGCCTGCAGGATGAAATAAAAATAATAAAAAAAAAATTAATAATTTGGCATTATGATCATTGTAGTGACCCACAGAAAAAAGTTATGTTACTTTTACCACACAGTGAATGCCGTAAATACAATAAATTCCGCAAAATAATGGGGCTCTATATAGATACATTTTATTGAATAGCTCGCTGGCTATACTAAATTTTTAATTACATGAATTACAAAAGTATTCAGATCCAGGTGCTGGTTAGAAAAATGTAGAATATTTTTTCACAACAAAGTGTATCTAAACTTTGGAATATACTAATTTAACTGCTCTAAAATGAATTTTTGTAATATACTTTAATTAGTTTTTGTCACTATTCCCTTGCGAAATTATAATAAAAAGTTTGGACCAACGATATATATATTTTTTCATAAGTGCATATCCATAAAGCAGAACTATGGGTATATAAAGGTATGGTTGCACAACATATAATAAACAATAAGAATAGAAATAAATTTAAATATATGTGGCGCTATGCCGACTAAAGATAAAAAAGGAAGTCCTTAGTTACACAGATTTGCAAATGCGTGATCATGCCCACTCACCATACGTCACGGTAACTTCCTGTGGAGTGGGTCCTACACTCGTCTATGCCTCTGTTCAGACTACATCCAAGTCTCCATGTTCAGGGCGTGTGAAACCAGCTAAATAGGTATCCTATCAGGAAGTCCTAGGTGAATGGGCGTCGTCAGGTCCAAAAGGAGCATGCGAGGCTCAATATATAACAATAAAAATTATAATAAAAAGTTTGGACCAACGATATATATATATATATTTTTTATTTTTTATTCCCTTGTGAAACACCTGAAGTTCAGGTGCCTATGGTGCTTTAGGATCCAGACTCTCATACAGCATTGTGTATGGGAGTATGGATTCTTATTTGGCCACACTGAGCACTGTAGGGGACAGTGCCGGGGGGGGGGGGCTATAGGGAGTGCAGAGGTAGCAGTCGCCCAGTACCGGGCCCAGGAGCCTGAGGGGGCCCAAAGACCCTTATGCCACATAAGAAGACATTAGTATAATAGAAAGTGGGAGGTCTCTGTTATACCTCTTCAGTCTTCAAGTTATACCTCTGGCTGGTTAGGTCAAGAATTTGGCATGGGGGGCGGTGCCGTTTCAATTTTTGCCTCAGGCAGCATGAAGACTATGTGCTTCCCTGGCCACAAAGTGCTGAGGGAAGGGGGGCCCAAGCTGAACTCTTGCACCATGGCCCATGAGCCTTCAGCTACGCCACTGGCGGAGCATAGCTGCCCGCTGCTCTGCTAAAACCTTGCATAGCATATCCATGCCAGGTTTTAGCAGTGCTGGCAGAGGCAGGAAGCAGCACTGTGCTATGGGAGATCCTGCCTACGCCTGCTCGCTCTGCTAAAGCCTAGATTTATATGTACAGTATGCATTTCTGTATTTCTCACCACATCCTTGTAATCCTTGCATCATACTTTACGGTTATGTTGTATTTTGTCATCTTCTTTCTACCTAGGTTTTTTTTTTGTTTAGAGGTGATTAGATTCCTATATATAGAGGAAGTGGATTGCATGACCTTTAAATATGTCTGATGAATTGTTTGTTTCAATAAGGTCTTCAATTCATCATCAGTCCACATTAGGCTTAAGAAATGGCTTTTACAGAAGCACAAAATCATGAGGAAAGAGACCTTGTTTCTGTAAGATGAAGGGCTTTTCTGGTCCTTAGACTTAGGATACGTCTGAGACCCCGCACCTCCACTGATCAGCTATGTCAGGCATGTGCCGGAAATTATACACAAGGTTTTGTCCACTGTGCAATGGCTGTGGTTGACTACAGAATAGACAGAGAGAAGTCGATGCCAAAAACTACAGAGTAGACAGAGCCTGACATCGAATATATGGCCTCTGGGACCAACGGTTGCCCAGGACACCTCTTTGGAAAGGGGTTGGACCCCCCCAGTCTGATATTGATGACCTATCTGGAGGATAGGCCATCAGTATCTAAGCTCTGGAAAGCCCCTTTAAGCTTTGCTGTTGATTTATAAAATATTCTTAAATGCCATGGCTCACAAGCTGTCTACCATCACCCATGGAAGTGCTACATCCTATCAGACATGCAATATCCGTTTGTCTTTTTCTCTTGCTTCTGTTTTCTTTGACAACGCTGACAATGACATAAGAACCATCTATTAGTTGTGCTTTCTCTTAGGATTACATTTGCAGATAGCATTGGTGTCTTAGAGACAGTATGCAACGAAGTTGTAAGACAAGATTTTCACGTTGCTGTAACACAAGTCAGAAATGACTCATTATTTCCAGTGAAACTGAAGGAAACAGTGCATTTCCACAAACAGATGACAGCATCACTGCAAACAGCGAGGCTATAATGTACTCTGTTACCTGTCCAAGCAAGCAGGTGCCAAACAAAACCTACAGAAGGTGTACTCTGAATGGAAATTGTTCAAGGCCTCATGCACACGGCTGTTAGCCGGCCATTCTATGTATTGGGGACCACAATATGCAGTCCCCAATGCACGGGTAACATCCGTGCAGATTCCGCAGACGGATCCAGACCCATTCAACTTGAATGGGTTTGTAGTCCGTCTGCACCGCAAAAAAGTGTGCATGCACTACTTTTTTGCGGTGCGGAGGCACGGACAGAAACCCCACTGAAGCACTCCCATCAGTTCCGCTCCGGACCTATTATATATTCTATATTTTCAAATCAGCACCTGGATCAGAATACTTTTGTAATTGCATTTACTTAAAAACTTAGTATAGCCAGTGAGTTATTCAATAAAATGTATACGTATAGCGCCACCTGCTATTTGTTCTTTTCCTTATTTTTTGTCCACCTCACTGAGCTGGTCTCACATGCTCAGTTTAAATCTTCAACTGTCACCAGCCATATGTTCTATTAGAATATAGCATAAGCCCTTTAACTCTTTCAGTCCCGGAGGTTTTTTCGGTTATGCATTTTTGTTTTGCGCTCCCTGCCTTCAAACAGCTATAACTGTTTTATTTTTCTGTTCACATAGCTGTATAAGGGCTTGTTTTTTGTGGGACAAGTTGTACTTTCCAACGCCACCATTTAATATTTGATATGGTGTGGTGGGAAGCGGGAAAAAAATTCCAAATCGGGTGAAATTGCAAAAAAAACGCTATTCCGCTACAGTTCTACGGGTTTCTTATTTACAGCGTTCGATGTGCATTAAAACTGATCCGTTACTTTCATTCTACTGGTCAGTACGAATCCGGCAATACCTAATATGTATAGTTTTTCCTGCGTTTTGATAGTGATAAAATAATTAGAAAGTTGCCCTTTTTTTTTTTTCCTTGTCATATCTTGACCCCTATAACTTTTGGGTATTTATGTGTACGGAGCTGTATGGGGGCTGATTTTTTGCGGGGCGATCTGAAGTTTTTATTGATACCATTCTGGGGTGTGTATGACTTTTTGATCACTTTTTATTTAATTTTTTTTAGGAAAAAAAAGCGACAAAAAATGGCGAATCGCCATTTGGACGTTTTTTTCCGCCACACAATTCGCCACACAATTCGTATTGGAATTTTTATATTTTAAAAGTACAGGCGTTTTCGGTCACGGTGATACCCATGATGTCTATATTTATTGTTATTTAGGTATTTATTTTGTAATTATACGGAAAGGGGGGTGATTTGAACTTTTATATATTTTTTATTTTTTATATATTTTTTAACATTTTTTTAATTTTTTTTGACTATTTTAAAGCTCAAATATGAGCTAATATATTATGTTTTTTTTTTCTTTATGAGCAATCAGGAATTTACTAGACTGAGATAAATCCAAGAATTGCTCATTTCTTATCCTGGCCTGCCATCTAGTGGCCAGAATTACAGTTTTCATATGGTGTACAGACACCCCGATTGGCCACTCGGGGCGTCTGTACACCATCCGGAAGCGTACGATTCCGGGTTCAGATGCAACTAGATGCTGTGATCACGGCATCTAAAGGCCCAGCAAGACGCCGCCGATCGGGTAAGTAGCGGCAAGTCTCTGCTGTTAGAAACTAGTTAACTCCTAGTAATCTACTGACATCTTTAGAGGAAGTCACATTTACCTATACATTTCCCCTGCAGGAATAATGTGGTGTCACATGGTGGTCATATACGGAGTGGTTCATCCCTCACTCATGTCAGTATGTCCTAACATGACAACTAAATGGGAACTGTCTTCAGTAAACAGCCCCTCCATGACGGCAGGAATGGTAAGTGATGAGTCTGGCAGTGACTTATACTCACTGATCACCACTGACAGCAATCTAATGAGGCGTCAGGTCTCAGAGATGAGAGAATCTGTAAAAATCTACCTCACTGGCTTCTATAGGTCACCCATACAATCAATGTAGATCGAATTCTGCAACACTTTTTCACTAATTCACCCTCCGTTGCAAAATATATTTGAAACACCTCTCTGTAGTAAAGGATTTGTCTTTCGTCAAAATGCCAGTGATGCAAATGTTCTCACATTCACTTATCTCTTATCTCAGTTTAGGTAATGTTTCCTGCATCTGTGGTGACTTGGACTGTGGAGACGCACGAGCACCAAGTCACATCCCAGCCTGCTTACATCAGGCTATAAAGTTTCTGCATGCACAGTACTCCTGGAGCTGTTCTACTGAGCTAGCGCCAATACTGCTAATGAAAATACTTCACTGGCAGAATCAGGAAAGCTCAAGCACAGGCGAACGGTGTGATAACATAATTGAAGCACCACTTCCCTAAGTTGTCAGTCAAGACAGAAGTAACTGGTCCCCAAAGAAGCAGAAAGTTCAGGGCTGCAGACCAGCTGATCACATTAAATGAAGTCTTTACAGTTAGCAACTACAATTCCCCAAGGCTGTATATGAGAGGCTAGTCTCTACCCCCTTTTAATCTAGATGTACAATACATGTGTATGTGTTTATATGTTTATAAATTTACATTATATTAGGTAATGATTGATGATGAGTTAGTCTAAAACAAAAGTTACATTTATGGTAACCGGAATACCCTTTTAACAGTGTCATCCACAGCACTCTGCCCCTTTAAAACAGACCTACAGTAGTGAAGGAAAATGGCTCGGTTGTTATGGAAACCTGGTATGAAACAGTGTGTGTGGAGACTAACTGCCTGCAAGCTTCTATTGGCTGATAAGGGTCATGTGACCAGGCTTCTATTGGCTAATGCATTTTGTAGGCATATCACAGGAACGGCACGTCCTGGAGAGCTGAGACCTGGTCTAAAACCTTCCCGGACACCTGATGTACCTGTGTGCCAAATTTTGTGATTGTAGCTGTGACGGTGCGGGTTCCTTTAGCGGACATACACACATACATACATACATAAACTCAGCTTTATATATTAGATAAATTAGATATGTTGCCAGGTCTATGAATATAATCTAAAGGTCAGCAATATATTTTTAGCAGTTCAGAATTTAACTTTACGTCATCTGGATGGGGTTATTCTTTTAAAGCTAGTGCTCAGTTTGCTCTGGAATGCTAGCACACCCCTTTAATCCATACAGTTGTGGTGACTCCCTGTGGTGACTCATCCCCTTTGTAATATATTAATGCTATTATTCCGGACCATATTAAAAGTGTATCTTCTGATTATTTTTTATTTTTAATTTTTATACTTTAAATCAAAAGTTATATTTTAAATGTCCGCCATATTATAATTTTGCATCATTTATGGTATCCTCTATTCAGTGATATTTGTCTTTCTAAATCAGTGCTAACCACTAAGCCACTTGATATATATATATATATATATATATATATATATATATATATGTGGCTCAGTGGTTAGCACTGGATGGGTTTGGGATGGTTGAGTCCTGGGTTCAAATCCAGCTATGTCTGCATGGAGTTTGTATGTCCTCTCCTTGCATGTTTTTTCTGGTTAATGTGGTTTCCCCTCACACACCAAACATAGTGATAGAGGATTTAGATTGTGAACTCCACTGGGTGCAATAAGAGATAACAATATCTGTAAGGCTACTTTCACACTGGCGGCAGGCCTGATCCGCTCCGGCCCCACACATGTCACACAGTACATACATACACATAAACATAAACATACACACACATATAGACAAACAAACACACATACATACTTACATGCTCCCGGCAGGTCTTCGGAGCGTCGGAGGGACAGGACGGCTCGCACAGGTGACGATTCCCCACAGCGCCCTCTGCTGGGCGCCTGGTGGAATCGTCATCTGTGCGCGCCGTCCTGTCCCTCCGACGCTCCGAAGACCTGCCGGGAGCATGTAAGTATGTATGTGTGTTTGTATGTCTATATGTGTGTGTATGTTTATGTGTATGTCTGTATGTGTCTATGTGTAGCCGGATCCGGAATGAACTCCATTGAAAGTCAATAGAGGGCGGATCCGGTTACCATTGTGGTCACACCAGACGGATCCGCCCCCATTGACTTGCATTGGGGCTCATTCCGGATCCGTCTTGGTGCGGATGCCTGGACCGGAGAGCAAACCGCAGCATGCTGCGGTTTGTTCTCCGGTCTGAAGACGGAACGGAATGCTTTCAGGAGCATTCCGTTGTCTTCAGTACAGTTTTGTCCCCATTGACAATGAATGGGGACAAAACTGAAGCGTTTTATTCCGGTATTGAGCCCCTATGACGGAACTCAATACCGGAATTTTAAAACGCTAGTGTGAAAGTAGCCTAAGGCACTGCAGAGTAAGGGTACTTTCACACCTGCGGCATCGGACTCTGGCAGGCTGTTCCGAGAGGCCGCCGGAACAAAACTACGACATGTTGTACTTTTGTTCCGGCCGCCTCTCGGCAGGGGTTGCCGTGCTGCGGCCGATTTGTGGCCTGCCCCCATTACAGTCAATGGGGCCGCAGCGTAGTTCTGGCCCCACACATGCACCTGCGATAGCATGGATCCGGCGGGTGAACAGCCTGCCGGAGTCCGATGCTGCAGGTGTGAAACTAGCCTAAGTCAGCGCTATTTACCATACAGCCAACTTCACAGTGGGGACTTCTCAGGTCACTGTATTGGCACTGTTCATGTTCAATATCTACTCCTTGGATTTCAGACACAACTCCGGCAAATGCCATCTGCAGGTATTCTCAGAAGACAATGTCATTTTGGGATGTGGTAGGAATGGACAGGAAGATGAATACAGGGAGCCAGTGTGAGATTTTGTCAGCTAGTGTGAGCTGAACATCCGCAGCTCAATACCAGTAGGACAATGGAGATGTTGATGGACTTTAGGAAACCTACCCCACCCTTCTCAGTTTCCATTGATGGAGTGGAAGTGGTTGGCTCATAAGAGTACCTGGGGGTGCACTTGCAGAACAAATTGGATTGGAATACCAATACAGACCACATGTGGAATTATATACTTAACAAAAAAATGTGAAACAACTGAAAATATGTCTTATATTCTAGGTTCTTCAAAGTAGCCACCTTTTGCTTTTATTACTGCTTTGGACACTCTTGGCATTCTCTTGATGATCTTCAAGAGGTAGTCACCTTAAATGGTATTCCAACAGTCTTGAAGGAGTTCCCAGAGATGCTTAGCACTTGTTGGCCCTTTTGCCTTCACTCTGCGGTCCAGCTCACCCCAAACCATCTTGATTGGGTTCAGGTCTGGTGACTGTGGAGGCCAGGTCATCTGGCATAGCACCCCATCACTCTCCTTCTTGGTCAAATAGCCCTTACACAGCCTGGAGGTGTGTTTGGGGTCATTGTCCTGTTGATAAATTAATGATGGTCCAACTAAACGCAAACCGGATGGAATAGCATGCCGCTGCAAGATGTTGTGATAGCCATTCTGGTTCAGTGTGCCTTAAATTTTGAAAAAATCCCCAACAGTGTCACCAGCAAAGCCCCCCCCCCACACCATCACACCTCCTTCTCCATGCTTCACGGTGGGAACCAGGCATGTAGAGTCCATCTGTTCACCTTTTCTGCGTCGCACAAAGACACGGTGGTTGGAACCAAAGATCTCAAATTTGGACTCATCAGACCAAAGCACAGATTTCCACTGGTCTAATGTCCATTCCTTGTGTTCTTTAGCCCAAACAAGTCTCTTCTGCTTGTTGCCTGTCCTTAGCAGTGGTTTCCTAGCAGCTATTTTACCATGAAGGCCTGCTGCACGCAGTCTCCTCTTAACAGTTGTTGTAGAGATGTGTCTGCTGCTAGAACTCTGTGTGGCATTGACCTGGTCTCTAATCTGAGCTGCTGTTAACCTGCGATTTCTGAGGCTGGTGACTCGGATGAACTTATCCCCCGCAGCAGAGGTGACTCTTGGTCTTCCTTTCCTGGGGCGGTCCTCATGTGAGCCAGTTTCTTTGTAGCGCTTGATGGCTTTTGCGACTGCACTTGGGGACACTTTCAAAGTTTTCCCAATTTTTCGGACTGACTGACCTTTATTTCTTAAAGTAATGATGGCCACTCGTTTTTCTTTACTTAGCTGCTTTTTTCTTGCCATAATACACATTCTAGCAGTCTATTCAGTAGGACTATCAGCTATGTATCCATCTGACTTCTGCCCAACACAACTCATGGTCCCAACCCCATTTATAAGGCAAGAAATCCCACTTATTAAACCTGACAAGGCATTTCAGGTGACTACCTCTTGAAGCTCATCAAGAGAATGCCAAGAGTGTGCAAAGCAGTAATCAAATCAAAAGGTGGCTACTTTGAAGAACCTAGAATATAAGACATATTTGCAGTTGTTTCACACTTTTTTGTTAAGTATATAATTCCACATGTGTTAATTCATAGTTTTGATGCCTTCAGTGTGAATCTACAATTTTCATAGTCATGAAAATACAGAAAACTCTTTGAATGAGAAGGTGTGTCCAAACTTTTGGTCTGTACTGTACCTCTACTATGTTTAAGAATGGTCAGAGCTGTCTGTACTACGTAAGAAAACTGAAGTCCTTTGGAGTGTCCACAGCGGACATTCTATCAGTCTGGTATCTCCAGTGCTGTATTTTACATTGTGGCATCTTGGGGCAACAGTATCAACATAAGTGCACTGGACAAACTGATAAAGAAGGCCGGCTCAGTGTTAAGGAGTCAGACTGGACACTCTGGAGGCCCTAAACATGGACACCTAATAAGCTGTTGGCTATTATAGACAACAGCTTACACCCCTCACACCCCTTGTACTCTAATGTAGACAAACAGAGAAGCATGTTCAGCGGAAAACTGATAAAGTTGCAAGGTCGTTTACTTATTTCAGGGCTATCACTGATCTTCTGCTACATGAACTGTGCTGAGCTACACCTTACCCTACGTGTCCAATTCATATTGTTAGTTATACTATCATGATGCTATCTTTTTCCTATGTACTATGAACTGTGATGTTGAAATTTTCTTTGGGATCAATAAAGTCTTATGTTAAGTTATGTTATAAGCAAGAGAAATAAATAATACATTGCTTCTTTTATACAGTGGTTAACAGATATTTGCCTGGGCACTACCTTTTGATTTATGGATGGTCCCATATATACTGAAGTTGTGTTAATATTTAGCGGACATCATTCAAGCACTGATTGCAACCATATGATGTTTCCTGAAATGTAGATTTTCCAGTTGGTTAAAAATCACAATTAGGTCAAAGTAAGTTTAAAGAATGTGGATTTGTGCACATGACAAGGCATGCAATTAGGATCCTTTCCGGATTATAAAACAATTATGATGAAGCTAAGCAAACCACCTCCTCACTTGCCTAAACATGCGACAATATAATACTATTAATAAAGAATGTAATTTGCAAAATAAAGTGTCTTTTTTCATTATTTAAATAACCAATTAGTATTTGAGGAGGCTATCGTGTTATCCTGTAGCTATGCAGGAAATATATTACCAAATCTGTCATCAACTTTTCCTGGCCAGCGCCTTTCAATGTGAAATTTGGGTGGAGGATTTCTAGAAATAACTTTGCATATGTCCTGTTGGCAGAAACAGCACCCTTCAAGTTGCATTTCGCTTCCTGATGTGTTCATAGCCCTACGACTTATTCTTTACATTTCCTGTGACATTAGGATGTACGGAACTAAAGTTAAGGGTTAACAACTTTGTAGCAGTTAAGACTTTCTTGAATTGGTATACAAAGTAGATATGACCAAAATAGCTAGGATATAAATTATACCCTACATACAGTGGTCTAGCTATGGGGGTGCCGTGTCCATGGTTGCATCACAGCCCTGGTTTCTAAATTACTTCTAATTTCATATAAGTAGACATTGCCAAAAAGGGTATGCAGTAGTTTTAGAGCTCTGTCAGATTTTGCATCTTGAACATTAAGGTGTCTGTCCATCCATTACTCAACAAGTAATTTGTCTAGCAAATGAGGTTGTCTAAAGAGACCAAGGCTGATAGGCTTCCACCAGCCATTCTCTGACAGTCATAAATATTAGACTTACCAAAAGGTAAATTAAGGTTTAATTCCCCTTCAAATGCTGTAACTATTATTACCAGAATTCTAATGTATGATAAAGAAAATGAGAGCATAAGCCAGGCAAGTTAAAGAAGTGTCATAGCACTGATGTCTCTGCTGTCACGAACAGCAGAGACTTTGGAGATGCCAGCAAGGGATCAATCAGAGTGGTAAGTCTGTACAAGATCGCTTTGATTGGCAAGCCTGTACAATTCTGTGAAAAAAGTTGGTTACAGGCTCTGATCTTCACAATTCCTGTCTGCGAAGATCAAAGAGTATAAGTGAGGGTCCCACTGACCCCCAACATGCCTCCTGTTGCCCTCTCAGTGCCTCATGTTTCCCCATCAGTGCTGCCCTCTCAGCAATGGAGCTGCCTGCCACCATCAGCAGTGGGTGTCAGTTGTAATATACAACTGGCATTCTGCTGCAATGGCCAAGATTGCTGCTGGCACCAGTCCATTTAACACCTTAGATGCCATGGTCAGTATCCACTGCGGCATCTTTGGAGTTAACAGAGGGAGAGAGCACCCTCTCTCCCCATTGGACCACTGCACTGTGATATAACGGACTGGGAACTTAAAGTGGCCCTGGAAAAAAAAAGTGGCCCTATTTTGTAGTTCGGTCCAAATTGATAGAAGGCAGGGCCTACAATGCCATATTGTGGCATATTATACCACCCCAACAGAGCCAAATACAATAGTCCATCACAATATACTGTCAACAGCACAAAATACATCCCTAAAAACATCCACTGGCCGGCCATGAGGAGGATCCAGGCAGCCCCCTGGGCATCGGCTCACTAGGAAATTTCCCTGTATGGTCTATGGCCAATCCACCCTTGAGTGCCAGAGCTAACTTCTGGCACAGTAGCTACAAGCCAAGAGCTGTTCAGCGGGGGTACGGGATGTCGGACCTTCGCCAATTTAATATTCATTGTCCTATTGTGAGGACAGGCCTTTATTATCATAATCCTGGATGACTTCTTTAAAGAAAATAGTGAGAAAAATATACATAATGAGTGCATTTACTTTTCTAAATGTTATCTAATTCTCATACCTGCAGGGTGCCAGAGAAAAAGACAATGATAACAGTACAATGATTCGGAAATAATATGTTTTCAAGGAAATGGAAAGCTTTACCCACCCATGTTATATAAAACTACTTTCTAACCACATTTTGTGTATTAAGTAAAAAAATGAAAACACAGAAAGTAAAGAGATAAGGAACAAAACTACAAATATTGCCAGAAACCCAATTAAAATCCCAGAATAATCAAATAAGTGATTTAACATGTTAAAAGTGTATTCAAAACTCAGACATTGGTGGCATATTGCTACGATACCAATGTCAGATGGTGCTGGTTCTGGTCCCACCTTTTGGCCTGTTCACCTGTTCCTATCTCTAGGTCCCCCAAAGTGAAGTAGAGCTCACCACACAATCACTGTCACCCTCTTTTCACCGCTATAGAAGTTTGGAAAATAGCCAATCACTGGCTTGGCAGTTTCCGGCAGTCCCATTGCAGTGAATGGAGAGAGGTGGCACTGTGCACTGTGCCATCTTCTTTTACCTTCATGTGACTTCCGAAAATAGTTTAGAACACTTGGTTGGCCATGTTCAGAACTTCCATAGAAGTAAATAGTGAGCACGTGCATATGTGCGGTGTGCTCTCCTTCAATTTGGGGTCCCTGTTCTGGAGATAGGACCATCTCTGGGACCCACACCTATCTGACATTTGTGGCATTGCCTACCGATATGCTGCCAATGTATGAGATGGTTATAACCCTTGTAACATAAAATGAATTTGAAACATTTGAGAATTAATAAGCTTACTCAGGCTACGTGAATAAACATATTTACTAAGTGATTAAATATACGATAACACAAAGAAATCACATACAGAATAATAAAAAGTAAATAAACATCACTAGCCTAAATGGGGTGGAGACTGAGTCAGCATCTTATGTGTGGACAGGAAGTCAGTTTCTCAATGTATTTTTACAGAAGCCTCAATGTCAGTCTCATAGGAATGAATACAGAAAGACTTCCTGTCCTGTGTCAGTTGAAGATCAGAGAGTTGGTCACATGACACAGCTAAAAATTAGAAGAGAGGGGATAGCTCAAAAATACAGTCACTGATGAGAAGATTACATTCACTACAGATTACATCATGTGCCTTTCTAGCAGGTCAGAGAATGAAAAATTTTGTGAGAGTTCATTAAGACTTCATTAACTCTGCATATGTTTGCACATTTTATTTTTAGGAGGTGTGCATATAAGTTTCAGCTTAATCACACAAAAATCAACTTTTATGTAATTTTTATAAAAAAAAAATGTTACACTTTAACACAAAGTTGCATGAGTGTTGATTGTCTACTTTCAGAAAATATATGGGTATGGGGGATTTAGTATCATTCTTTTATTTCATAATTTAGGTTTTATTTGTACATGTCAAAACGGCAAAAGATATCCTGGCTACCAGAGGTGCAAAATGTCCAAACACATCTGGCAGTGAAGGAATAGATACACTTTGACAATCACCTATTGTGAATGGAGGATCCTGACTTATATATACACATAGGTGATATCATTACAGGCAGGATTACAATGATCTGTGACACAGGGTCTTAATCATAACGTGATCAATGAGGGAGAAGTCATAGACTCTAACCATTCACTCCACCTACTAGCAGCAACCTTGTGATCTTAACCTAGGATTCCATACCACCAGTAGGGACTGCTCAGGATGAACTATAAGTGGGATCTCCCTTATTGGGATGGCTGTTCCACCATGGGCAGGGCCCTTCTTAGTGATGTAGGTGTTTCAGGGTAAGTCCTCCATATCGTAGTTCTTACTAAACTGATTGGCTAGCATCAAGTGTGGCAATGGAAGTACATTTTCCAGGACAAGTTGCCAGTACTTTAACAGTTTTATTACAATAGTAAGAAGGAAAAAGAAAGTAAAGGGAAAAGGAGTAGAAAACTGTAATGGGGTGTCATCAGTTGTGCCTAGGTTTTGCGACCAACATCCCTTTCTTCATCTTACCACCACTGCTGATATGGGCTTTGTACAGTAGAAGGCATGTGCCAAGCAGCAGGCATTTCTTGCGCTATTTTCACATTACAGACTGCCATTCAAGCAGGCTGTTCCGGCAGAGAAGTTCTCTAGATTCGGCAGTGCCTTGACGGTACCGGAATGCCTGCCGAACCCACTGACTGTAAATGGGGTCTGGCGGAGTTCCTGCCGCTAGTTCCGGCCGCTGCCCAGTAAATATACCAGTATTCGCCGGACAGATACCACTGCGTGCATTCATGCCCTATTGGTTTTATTGTAAACCGTGCTGTGGGCAGAGGTTTTTTTCATGTCTTGGTGCACATTTTTTTTTTTTTTTGGTATCTACTTTCTCTGTTTATATAACTGGTTCTTTATACATGCTGACAGCACTCTTCATCTTTCATTTTGGTTGTTTCCATCCTTTGACTAATAACTGCTTACATAATTATAGCCCTATTCTTACCATCAAGCAATCTCATGATGATTAGATAACCAGATTAGATACCCCATTACCCTATATTGCCCTTATCATGCCACCTCCATTGTCAACCTGCCTACCATCACATTCTGTACCTTATGGCTGCTGCTACCGCTAGCACCGCAGCTGCTACTCCTTGCTAATAATTCCCCTACTGCCACTAACATTAATGCTACATAGCCATCACTACTACTACTATCCCTAAACTGCCGAACATACATCTACTGCCTTGTCTGTTCCATGTTGTGCTGCTGTTGTTACTGCTTGCTCAGAACCAGCCAATCTTTCTTCTGACAATTAAAGGGGTTGTCACATCTCAGACAATGCGAGCATATCGCTAGGATACAGAGAATGGATCCCCGCAAGGTGGTAGCTGGAGGACTCCAGTCCGGCCACCACCAAACACTCTTTTCATAGAATTGATTGGGAGTGCACCGCGTGAAGCCCCATAGAAAATGAATGAAGGGTGGCTGCGCATGCGCTCTCCACCACTTTTGGGGCTTTATTCTCGATATAGGTGCAGGTCCCTACACCAAAATGGTACCAATGAAAAAGTCGCCTCATCTAGAAAAAAAATAAGCTTTCACACAAGATCATTGCTAGAAATTTTTTTTAAATATGGCTTTCAGAAAATGGTGACCAAAAACATGATTTTCTCTTTCAAAAATGCTTTTTTAAAAGTGGTAAAGTGTAAAAGAGAAATAAAATTAGTATATCTGTAATCGTACTGACCAGCCTAATAAAGATAAAGTGTCATTTTTTCCAACCAGTACAGTACTCCAGAACAGAACCAATGATGATGGCAATTCATCCTGCAAAAAATAAGCTTTCACATAGTTCTGTCAAGAGAAATTTTTTTAACAAGTATGGTTGTCAGAAAATGGCTGTATTGGTACCCCAGAGGGTGTCACTAGCAAGTTGGCACCTGTAAACCAATCCATCAAATTCTGAGCTGCAAAATCCAAAAGGTGGTCTTTCCCTTCTGAACCATGCAGCGTACCCAAACAGCAGTTTATGTCCACATTTATGGTATTTCCATACCCTGTAGAACCCAGTTAAAAATTTAAAGGGTGAGCACAGCATATTGGGCACTGAAATAGCATCTGTTAGGAAAACATGCAATTTTTAGTTCGTACAGTTCCCTACTCGTTAACTTCTGCAAAACACCTGTGGTTTCAAACTGCTCACTCAACCCCTTGATAAATAACTTAAGGGGTGCAATTTCCAAAATGGGGTCACTTATTAGGGGAGTTCACTGTACAGGTACCTCAGAGGGTCTGCACCCAAAATTAATTCCATCAAAATCTGTATTCCAAAACTCAAATGGAGCTCCTTCCCTTCTGAGCCCCATGTGCCCAATCAGCAGGTTACGTCTATGTTTATGGCATTTCCATACCCAGTAGAACCCGCCAATCTATTTGAGTAGGATGCTGTGAGTCTCAGATGGCACTCACTGGGCACAGCATATTGAACACTGAAATGCCATATCTGTGTAAAAATCGCAATTTTCACTTTGCACTGTCGATTGCGCATTAATTTCTGCAAAATATCTGAGTGAAATGATCACTCTCCTCCTCAATAAATACATTTAGGGGTGTAGTCTCTGCACCCAAAAATCATTCCAGCAAAATCTGTATTCCAAAACCCAAATGGCGCTCCTTCCCTTCTGAGCCCCATGTGCCCAATCTGCAGGTTGCGTCCATGTTTATGGCATTTCCATACCCAGTAGAACCCGCCTATCTATTCGAGTAGGATGCCGTCAAACTCTGCCTTCAAAGCATATGGTGCTCTTTCACTTTGGAGTCCTGTGGTGCACCCATACAGCAGTTTACAACCATGTATGGGGTGTTTCCATATTCAGTTGAAATTGATTAACAAATTTTATCATGTTATCCATTGTGAAAATGAAAGACAGGCTAAAACAACATTTTATTGGAAAAAATGTAATATTTGACTTTCACAGCCAAGTTTTTCTAACATCTATGAAATGACTGTGGGGTCAAAGCAGTGAGTACATCCCTCAATAAATTATTTGAAGGGTTCAGTTTCCAAAATGGTGTCACTTATAAGGGTTTATAAGGGGTTTCCACTTTAGGGGTACTTTAGGGTCTCTTCAAATGTGACGGCACCCAAAAAAACACTCCAACTAAATGTGCCCTCCAAAAACTATATGACACCCCTTCCCTTATGAGCCATGTTGTGTGCCCATAGAGCAGTTTATGACCACATAAACTATAGGGTTTTTGTAAACTTCACAATCAGAATAATAAATATTATTTTTTGCACTTAACCCTTGAAAAAATGTGGTGAAACATAAAGGATTAACAACATTTGTAAAATCAGTTTTCAATTCAAGAGGTAGTTACCTGAAATGGTTTTCACTTCACAGGTGTGCCCTGTCAGGTTTTATAAGTGGGATATCTTGCCTTATAAATGGGGTTGGGACCATGAGTTGTGTTGGGCAGAAGTCAGGTGGATACACAGCTGATAGTCCTACTGAATAGACTGTTAGAATTTATATTATGGCAAGAAAAAAGCAGCTGAGTAAAGAAAAACGAGTGGCCATCATTACTTTAAGAAATGAAGGTCAGTCAGTCCGAAAAATTGGGAAAACTTTGAAAGTGTCCCCAAGTGCAGTCGCAAAAAACATCAAGCGCTACAAAGAAACTGGCTCACATGAGGACCGCCCCAGGAAAGGAAGACCAAGAGTCACCTCTGCTGCGGGGGATAAGTTCATCCGAGTCACCAGCCTCAGAAATCGCAGGTTAAAAGCAGCTCAGATTAGAGACCAGGTCAATGCCACACAGAGTTCTAGCAGCAGACACATCTCTACAACAACTGTTAAGAGGAGACTGTGTGCAGCAGGCCTTCATGGTAAAATAGCTGCTAGGAAACCACTGCTAAGGACAGGCAACAAGCAGAAGAGACTTGTTTGGGCTAAAGAACACAAGGAATGGACATTAGACCAGTGGAAATCTGTCCAAATTTGAGATCTTTGGTTCCAACCACCGTGTCTTTGTGCGACGCAGAAAAGGTGAACAGATGGACTCTACATGCCTGGTTCCCACCGTAAAGCATGTAGGAGGAGGTGTGATGGTGTGGGGGTGCTTTGCTGGTGACACTGTTGGGGATTTATTCAAAATTGAAGGCATACTGAATGCATGCTACCACAGCATCTTGCAGCGGCATGCTATTCCATCCGGTTTGCGTTTAGTTGGACCATCATTTATTTATCAACAGGACAATGACCCCAAACACACCTCCAGGCTGTGTAAGGGCTATTTGACCAAGAAGGAGAGTGATGGGGTGCTACGCCAGATGACCTGGCCTCCACAGTCACCAGACCTGAACCCAGTCTAGATGGTTTGGGGTGAGCTGGACTGCAGAGTGAAGGCAAAAGGGCCAACAAGTGCTAAGCATCTCTGGGAACTCCTTCAAGACTGTTGGAATAACATTTCAGGTGACTACCTCTTGAAGCTCATCAAGAGAATGCCAAGAGTGTGCAAAGCAGTAATCAAAGCAAAAGGTGGCTATTTTGAAGAACCTAGAATATAAGACATATTTTCAGTTGTTTCACACATTTTTGTTAAGTATATAATTCCACATGTGTTAATTCATAGTTTTGATGCCTTCAGTGCGAATCTACAATTTTCATAATCATGAAAATACAGAAAACTCTTTGAATGAGAAAGTGTGTCCAAACTTTTGGTCTGTACTGTATTTGCGGTCTTCGAATAAAATGTTGTAGGCGAACGATGTTCTATAATTGTGTATATTTGCATTGCACTTTCATTACTCAGCTGTTGCTGATAGGAATTAGGAAACTTATGTCATGGAAGGTTATATGACCATATAGTCAGTGTATCGTACAGGTATTCATATCTGTAACCACACCTTTGTGTTCCCAGTGAACCTTTTTATGGCTGGACAGAAAATATTATACTGCAGTAAGGCACACTAGTCTAAAAGTGTCTCATGATGGGTGTTACATCACACAGGTATGTCAGAGGGAAAGTAGAACGACTTCCTTCTCTTCATGTTGTGATTTTTATATGCCATCATTCAAATCAGGGAGTGCACCAAATATTTCATAACTAACTAATGAGCAACTAGATAAGCAATTCAATATTGAAAAACGTAGTACTAGTGACGTCCGGACTTCCTTAAAGGCATTAGATGATAATGACAAGGGGACCAGATTATCTTCTAAGCATTAAGCCATAACTTTCTCTTAAATTTTATATTATACCTGGCTCTAAAAATAGCTTTAACCACTTCAAGACCAGGCCTAATTTTGCAAATCTGACATGTGTCACTTCATGTGGTAATAACTTTGGAACGCTTTTACTTATCCAAGCCATTCAGAGATTGTTTTCTTTTGACACATTGTACTTCATGTTAATGGTAAATTTGAGTCAATATGTTTTACCTTTATTTATAAAAAATCTAAATTTACTGAAAATTTTGAAAAAAAAAATCACAATTTTTTAAATATGAATTTCTCTGCTTTTAAGTTGCATAGGGATATCTAATAAAATTGTTATTAATGAACATTCACCATATGTCCACTTTATGTTGGCATAATTTTGGAAATGTAATTTTATTTTTTTAGGACGTTAGAAGGCTTCAAATTTTAGATGTAATTTTTAAGATTTTCATGAAAATTTCCAATAGTTAATTTTAAAGGACCTTTGCAGTTCTAAAGTGACTTTGAGGGGCTTAAATAATAGAAACCTCCCATAAATGAACATATTTTAGAAACTACAGCCCCCAATGTAATCAAAACCGATTTTACAAAGTTTGTTAACCCTTTAGATTTCCCACAAGAATTAAAACAGAAGGAAGGTGAAATTTAAAATATATATATATTTTTTCGCAGATTTTTAATTTTTAATTAATTTTTCCCATAAGATAGCAAGGGTAAACCGCAAATCAAACCTGATTATTTATTTTCCTGATTCTGAAGTTTGCAAAAACACCCAATATGAAGTTGTAAACTGCTCTGTGACCGGCAGTAATGAGAGTGAGATAGTACAAGCATTTGTGATCGCTTTGACAGCTTGTCAGAGTGATCAAAAGCCTGGAGACCAGGAAAAAAGGTCTCAGGTTAAAGCTCCATGTTCTTGGCTGTCAGGAGGCAGCTGAGTCATGGAGCTTCTATGTACAGGTGCTTCACACAGGGGGCAAAGCTGAAGGACGTTTATAGTCAATGGGCAGACTTGAAGTGGTTAAAGGGGTCCTCTAGCCCCTATTCAAAATTATTTAAGGGTCACTCTAAATGTTCTTAGAATAATGAAAAAAAGCCCTCACCTCTTCCAAGCAGCTCCATCCCACCGCTGACAATCTTATCCTCACTGCTTCTGGTCCCCAGTGGAATGGCAGTGTGACACTGTAACTATTTGCTGGTCTCAGCAGTCACATGCTGTTTGGGTACAAGTCTCTACTAAGACCAGTGATTGGCTTCAGCAGTGCATGTGATAACAGACAGTACATCACTCTTCGAGTCCACAAGAGAAGCAGCAGGGATAGAACCATCGGCGTTGGAACTGAGCTCCGTAAGCTGAGTAAGAGTTGAGGGTTCTTTTTTTCTTTATTGTGAACACTTTCTGGAACTTTATTAATTTTGAACTTGGGGATGGGCAGCCTCTTTAAATTTACAATATTCTTAATGCTATATGGTCCTGTTATTATGAGACTTTACTCGCAATTAGACACTGGAGTCATTTATGAAGTTAAGTTTATCTTGTGATGTTTCATAAGTCATGTAGGCAAATAGGTGACTCATTTCATGAAGCTTCCTGTTGATATAACTAACAAGGTTTCATACATGTAAACTGATCTGTCAGTGAGCTAGCGGCCAATTTTGTTTTTAACATAATGGATTTATCACAGAATTCAGAGAGAAAGTTTAGGAAAGGTAGTAATGGGCCACAGAACAAGGCATTTTTCAATAACATATATTACATGTTTTTTTTTTTACCTGTGCTATTGATTTATGCAAAGTTATCTGAAAAGTAAGTGATCGCTTAACTACTTGTCTACCGCCACACAATTTTATACATCGGGAGGACAGCAGACCGTTAACTGCAACCTGACAAATAAAAGTATCAGGTTACATTACAATCTGATGGCGCCCTTTAGAGCAGCAGATCGCTGTGACTGTGCTGTTACTATACAGCCAGGGGCATAACTACCATAGCGGAAGACCATGTGACTGCTATGGGGCCCAAGGCAAGAGGGGGTCCAGTCTTAGTTGGGATTATCTCCTCTTCTACTGAAGGTGAAAACAGGACTCTACCCTCTAAAGGAACAACTTTTAGCAAATGAGGTAGTGGAAAAATGACCCAAAGGTCATTGAAAAGGGTTTAGGCAGAAACCCTTCTGTCCTGTGGGGGGGCCTGGTTTGATCCTTGCTATGGGGCCCTTACTTCTCTATATGCACCATTGTATACAGCTATGGCCACTGTGAGACCCCAGGGACCAACCAAAGTGGTTCTCTGGGCTTATGATCACTATGACAGCCTATCACTGTGATCATACATAAAAAAATATGAACAAAAAAAAGTTTATAAAATTCCAGCACAGCCTCTCTCTGCTAAGATCATGGTAGTTGTTTAAATTATATGTTTTTAATGTAGCCAGTGCAGTTATCACATGAGTACTGTTCTGAGATTCCAGGTCACACATCCTCATTGAAATATATTGTGCTGTATTTGTGCTGTGACTTTTCAGAGGGTAATCATGTGTATTTTATTTTCCACATAGTGGATGCTGTAAAAACACGCTGGTGTACGTGTAGGGAAGGTGTGAGACACGGGCCCAAGGAGTGTTTCTGGTGGGCATAAGAAGAAACCTTACATTTATTTGCAGCAAGTATGTTTCCTTTGTGATGTGATGGAGCTGGCCACATAGGTTTTTTTTCTTGTGGAAGGATTTCCTGTTCTGTTTTTAATGTTAATGTAATTTCTCATTTTCTTCATCACATGTGTCAAACTCTGGCACTCATGTTGTGATCGCACGATTATGTATAGTCATGTTGGGTTTTGTAGTTTGTCAACATTTTTACCTTGCCAACAGTTTCTGGAGGCATTGTAAGTAGGTAAACATGTGCTAAGAGTTACGGTCAAACCTTGCTGTTTTTGGGTCATAATGTGATGTGTAATCAGCCTTTTCAGCACTGAAGACAGTTTCCAGTATGAGGAGGTGGTTGAGGACACGCTCCATGTCACCCTTGACCCTCCTGTGGCTACAGAGTCAGAAGATCCTGAGGTGGAAGAGCAGCCATCAATATCTGGGCAGGAAAATCCACCATCCAGATTAGTTGGTTACCCATTGTGCACGAAGACGGCATCACATCTATGTTGCAAGCAATGCAGCAGTAATTGATCATCCTAGATGGCTGTGGCATAACCATGGACTTGATAAGGGCCCAGATTACATCACAGGTTTCTCTAACAATGCCAGTAATGGTGGAGATCCCAAGCAAAAAAAAAAAAAAAAAAATGAAGAGAGACAAAGGAGTTCCCAGTTGTAAGATACCTGTAAATGAAAAAAAAAAAAAACACTTGACCACAAGAGTGACCAAAAACATGAAAAAAATAATCACTTACCGAAGCGTCACAAGAACTCGCTCCTCAGCAGATATGCCCTGCCTCATCCTTGTATCTTGAAATGTCAAATCAGCCCGAATCAACTCCAGAAGCCAGTCAAATGAAGATACGGAGAGTATGAATGAAGCCTACAAACTTCTCCGGGTGGTGGCACAGGTCCCTAAAATGTCCTTTGTTGGGCCGCTGAGACACAATCCACAACCTCTTACGCCTCTGCGGATCTTTCTCCAACATCAAACGCTGGTCTCCAAAACACCTTGAAATGAGCAAGCCGATCAAAAGTCATCACAGACATTTTGCACCATACAAACACAACTCCTATAAACACACCGTCAAACACCATACAAAAAAACAACATAAGATACAGGTGAACAGGATTTAAATAGAGTCTACATGGCCAGGTGAAAAAATTAATTGTATTAAGCACACATTCCTATCCGTGAAACACAGACAGCACACGGATTGTACAACATGGACTCACAGATCTGACTCGGATTTGTCACAGGAAGAAACATGGATTGAACATGGTCCATGTTACCATGGATCAAAAACGGACATGGATGTGTGAATGAGGCTTAAGGCCTTTACGTGTAGGTTGGCTCAGAAATCAAATAGTTATTTGTAGTTAGATAGGCCCATTAGTAAAATTGAAAGAGTGTTCTGATAATGAAGGGGCTGAACACTCTGTAATGAAGTGGTTAAAGATCTTCTATGTGTCTGTGTAGAGGATGGAAGTACTTCAACCATTGAAGTGAATGGGAACAATGCTGCAGTTACAAGCTCCGTCCACTGCACAATGGACACAGTTGTGTAGTTCCAGCGCCACAAGGTAACAGCAGATCGGTGTGTGTGCAGAGTGCTGGACCTGCGCTGATCCTGGTGATGGGCCATCAATATTAAACTTTTGGAATACCCTTTTAATAAGCTATAACTACAGTAAGGGCTCATTCACACGATGTATGTATTTTGCGGTCTGCAAAAAACGGATCCGCAAAAAATACGGATGACATCCGCGTACATTCCGTATTTTGCGGAATGGAACAGCTGGCCCCTAATAGAACAGTATTATCCTTGTCTGTGATGTGGACAATAATAGGACAAGACTCATAATCTTGCGGAACGGAAATACAGACATACGGAAACGGAATGCACACGGAAGACCTTCCGTTTTTTTGCGGACCCATTGAAATGAATAATTCTGCATACAGTCCGCAAAAAAAAAGGGAAGGACAAGGAAAGAAAAATACGCTCGTGTGAACGAGCCCTAAAACACAGGAATGTATCAAAGGTCACTACTAATCAGATCTTCACTCCTGTTATAATTTCCATATTTGTTTTTTCCTCCAGACCTGGAAAAAAGTATAATAGAAATAGAAGAAGACTGACTGCATGATATTGTTCTAATGTTCAGCATTTAGATACACTATTTTAACCTTTCATTTTGATCCATCACCATGGATATTGATTATCACTGTAGCATTAAAAGGATTTTCCGAGACTTTGCTACCGATGACCTATCCTCTGAATAGGTCATCAGTATCTGATTGGTGGGGGTCCAACAACTGGTACCCCTGCCTCAGCTGTTTGCTACTGTGAGTGCTGGTGCCTTCTCTTTGCTCAGTAAGCACAGCGGTGTCTATTTGATAGTGACTGTGCTTGGTATCGCAGGGCAAATCCATTCACTTCAATGTAACCAGTGAACTTGTCATCACTTGGCCTAGACTATGCTGAGAGAAGGCCGCACCACTACTGCGAGCATCAGTGGCTTCTCAAACAGCTGTTTGTCGCGATTCCAACTGTTGGACCCCCACCCATCCTCTAGATAGGTCATCAGTATCTGATTTGTTGGGGCCAGACACCCGGGACCGAGGCCGATCATCTGTTTGAGAAGGCAGCAGTGCTCATAGTAGCATTGTGGCCTTCTCCAGCTTTCTCCAGGCCAGTGACAACACATTCATCGGTCGCGTGTCCTAAGTGCAGCTCAGCCCCATAGAACTGAATGGGGCTGAGCGTGATACCTAGCATAGCCACTATACAATGTATGCCACTGTTCTTGGTGAGTAGGGAGAAGGCCACAACGCTCAGAGGATAGGTCATCAGTAGAAAAGTCTCAGAAAACCCCTTTAAAAATAATCATTTCAGCAATTTTCAAGTGAATAGGACAAGTAGTTGCAATTACGCTGCACAACCGCTACAAGGGAGTCTTTGTGCAACTTTGAAGTGGACGCAGCACTTGCACGAGCGCCACTATGGCTTTAAACAGCTGATCGGTGGGGGTACTGGAAGCCAGACCTCCACTGATATTTCATACCACTGCACAATCCATTTAAATCTCCACCAATATACAGATAATTCTTTAGAAATATGTCCAATATGTTTTTTGTGCCATTTTAGCAAACAGGTTCAGCAGGAATTGTCACATTGCCGTGCTTTGCATTCAGAGCATGATGTTGTGATGTTCAATAAGTTCAGGAACCTACTTGTGCTCAAGCATGTTGAAGTGTCCAGGTGTATGTGCAGCACTTCCCTATGGGATTTTTCTTTGTACTTTGGCAGTGTGTCTGCTTCCTTTACATTATGTATGTTTCTTAAGAAGCAAGTAATTTGCATAGAATGTGGGTTTCTTAAAAATGCAAAGTAGTTTGTAATTATATAACGCAATCTAATTACTAGTCTTCATGCTGCAGTTTTATACTACGCATCTGAGACAGTATTCAATGATGATACATTTCCTCTAAAAGAGGAAGAAGATATAGATATGCAATATGGGACTCAAAGATCCTGGAGATACTATAAATGTCATTTTTATACTTCTATGTTGTAGGTATTATATGATTCTAATATGTTCTCTAGGAGGTTTTAGATGTACAGTAGATTGAAAGGATCAGCAGAATATACAGTCCATTAGAATACCATCTTTTTAGCTTTATTCTTTCTAATAACACTTCACAATCCTTCATAAAAATGTTTTTGGCTCCCTGCTGGTAGACCAACTAAAGAAGACTTGTCACTTTCCCTCACTGTAGGAAATGTTTTGCTGTTTGTAGCTTCAGAGCAAAGCTTTTTTAATATTATAGTCACTGCGCTAATCAGTTTAGGTAAGGCCTCTTTCACACGTCCATGTCCGTGATGACATCTGTGACATGATGGTCAGTGGTTCATCCATGATGATGTCCGTGAAGGATCTGTTTTTGGTCCGTGTCCATCTTTTTGCTCTCTGTATGTGTTATTTGTGTTCCACATATACTGTTAGGCAGAAAATTAATTTACAAACCATATACTATCAACAACCAGTGATGGCATCTGTGTTGTGTCTGTGGTTTTCATAGACCTATAGACTATAATCTTCCTGAGGGATCTGTAATCATGGACAAAATGGGGTGAATAATTTTGAACTTGCGAACTATGCTTCCGAATATATTCAATGCCTTTACTATCATGTTGTATCCTATTCTTTGTTTTTGCAAGACAATGATCTTTTCCCTTAAATTTAGACCACTCTACTGACTTCTGACATATTTCTAGCATGCGACAAACATCAGAGTGAACAACGCTCTAACCAGTCCCGGTACTTGGTGCATTTTATCTCAAGCCTTCCGGATGCAATTAATGAAGTCCTTGGGGTGCTTGAGACAATGCCTGATCTGCAAATGTGTGTTCTTATGAGGGATACTATTCAGGGGGTAGAATAATTCTGAGATGGCATTACACATTAAAAGTGGCATTTTTGGTTGAATTAGGGGAAACCACAAGCTATTTAAATTGTTTCTGTTTGATTGATTTATTGCAAAAAGCTGAACATTTGTAAATTTTTCTAATGAACGTAATAACGGTACATAAAAAATGGTACATGACTGTGAATGGTAACAAATTCTTTTCATCAGCACTTGGGAGCTATCTACTGGAAATATGGGGGACAAAAAGGTCTACAAATGTATACTGATGTATTCCATCCCAACCAAGGCTCTATCAGGTGAATAGGACTCTATAGATATGTTGATGTGTGAACAGCGAGTTCTGTAAATGTCATCTACAATCAGTGTAGAAATAGCTGAAGGTGATATATTGTCCCATAGATTGTCCCATTGCATTCAAATGAAACCACCCTGTTAACATAGAGTTACATTTGACCTGAAGGAAATTCCATAGAATATCTGTATAATCTGTATACCACTATGAATGCTATAGGTTATCTACAGCATGTCCTAGAATTAGCACTAAAGCACAGTTAATAAGTAATATAATTATTATACAGCAACCAAATATTCAAAGTCCAAATATCCGGAGAACTATAACACATCAACATTAATAAAATGATGCAGCCAGTGGAATATTGTATTTTATTGCTTTAGTCCGAGGCAGACATACTTTCACTTTGCTATTTCTATTGTTTTTGCATTTTTATATTTACCAGGTTGTTATGGTGCCTTCACACGACTGAAAATCTGTTCCATTCACTTGAATGGAACTTGCAGAAATCCATGTGCTTGTTGCCCTATTCAAATGAATGGAACTGATAGAACAAAATCCTTAGCGTGTGAAGGCACCCTTAAATGAGGACTTTAATATTAGATCCTTGAACAAGGAGCATTATCTAACCAAGCTGCTTATCATCCATGTAAAGCTATTGTCACAGCGCAAGTCCTGCTCTCAGAGTATATGCCATGGGTTTCCAAAAACTTCCATAGACTGGAGGAATGCTAAAATAGTCTCCTCAGTGGCAGAACATAACATGTTGAAATTGTTGTAATTTTAGTCTGGCCGCCTCTCGGCATGTTTGCCGTGCTGTGGCCGGAACTCCGCTCTGCCCCGCCCCCATTATACTGAATGGAGACGAAGCGTAGTTCCTGCTGCAGACGTGGACCAGCGGCAGCACGGATCCGGCAGGCTGTTTACCCACTGGAACAGCCTGCCGAACACCCGTGCCGCCAATGTGAAAGTAGCCTAAGGTGTAATTTAGCATCAAGCCTCAATTGTCCGTTTACGTATATTCATTTTCCCCATGATCACAATTAAATTTTTTTTTTCTTTTGAGGGTTCAATTTAATTAAGCTGAATACATATGTGATTACTGCAGCAATACCCCTGGTGTAGTAGCAATCTACCAGTGTATATTAAACAGTAAACTAAACCTTTGACTAAAATTTAATAAGATGTACACTATCATGATGGGCTTCTGGGCCCCCTCTCCTATGTGTTTTCCCAGACTGCCACTAATGCTGCCCCCACAACCAATGACATGGCTAAAGGGGCCACTTTTACCGCCACCAACACAGGTATGCATGTGGTCACCAGCCTCTTTCCCAACCTCCTCCTCAGGGCAGCCCAAAAGGTGAGGGCACTCACGCAAGCCTCCTTGTCCTCGGCTTTATCATGAGACATCTTTAATGGAAAACTTGACCATGAAAAAACTTTTCTCCATCAGCCATTAGCTTGTCTACAAGCTAAGACCCCAACTCACCACATTGCTGGCGGTGCAGCCACTGTAGTACCATTGTGTAGAGCCTTGTACTCTCACGTGGCAGAGAATGCGGACCACTCCTTGCGATTCTCACTGTGCATCAAGCTGCACTCCACGGTGGACACCCAGAGTAGCTGTTATGGGCAGGGATGATACATGGCCCACTAGGTCAATGTTTTTTCTGGCAGGGAAGAGCCACCACCCCAGCAACATAGCCAGATTCTTTGGGCCACTTACCACATCATGGGCCTACTTCCCCCAGCAGGCAGCTATCATCCCCCTCCACCTTCTCCTCCATGGACACCATCCCATCCCAACAGTAGCAGGGCACAGCACTGCTCACACTAACCATCCTTCCTATTGGATGTGTCAAGTCAACCGTTGCCATGCCATATTGGTGTCGATCGGCCTGGCAGAGAGTAACCACACCAGAAAATAGTTGCTCAGCAAACATTCCGCTAGCTGTCACCTTGCCAAAACCAACTGTGCAAGGTGGTCAGTGATAATGGGCACAACATTATGTCCGCCCTGAACCTGGGCAAAATAACACATGTTCATTAACCTAGTTGTACAGCCCTTTCTAAATAAGTACACTGGCTTGCGCAAGGTGCTGGAAAAGTCCAGGAGACTGTCCAAGCACTTCAGCCATTATCATGTGGTGAGGAATGCTCTCCTGGACTTGTAGCAATGGTATGCAGCACACCGATTAATCCGTGACGTGACAACTCGCTGGAATTCGACGTTGCACATGCTCAAGCGTCTGTACAAGCAGCGGAAAGCTGTGAATGATTTTGTCATGCACCAGACAGCCTCAGCGGCAGGGAGTATGTGTTGCTTTGAGGTCAGGTAGTGGCAGCTCATCCGAGATGCTTGGGTGCTGAAGTCCTTCGAAGAGGCCACAAAGTTTGTCAGCAGGGACAACTGCATCATGAAAGACATCATCCAACTCATATTTATCTTAGAACAGATGCTGACACTCATGCAGAAGGGGACCATGGCGGAAAAAGAGCAGCTGACACATCTTGCGATTGGGGACACACCAAGGGAATCTGCCATGGAGGAAGAGGATGACAAAGATGAGGATGAAGAAGACGAGGATGAGGAGCTGCCACTGCCAGATCAGGTGGAGTTGGATATGGAGGAGCAAGAGGGCAATGATGAGCCGTACAAATAGAGTGATAATGAACAGGATGTATATCACGACATATAAACTGCAGTTACACAGTATTAAACAGTGCAAGTTAACCTTTTCAAGTAAAATAAACTAAGAAGTTCATAACTTTGCATAGGGGAAATAGACAAATGTCCACAAATGTCCAAACATCAAAGTAGTGGCATGGCACTACAGACACCTGCTGCCAGCAAGTCTGAAAAGGAGGCTCGTCTTCATCCCCTTCAGAGTCACTCCCCTTCCACTGCCACAAGCAGCAGAAGCTGCAGCAGCAGCGAATTCAGTCTCCTCAACATGATGGAGCAGTTTTTCCATGTGCCGCGCCAGGCAGAGGCCAATCAGCAAGCAGGCCACTCCTGCCTCAATGTCCAGGTTTAGGCCTACCTAAACTATGCTTAGTCTCTGTCGCACACCCAGTTCCCTGAACCCATGGATTTCTGGGCAAGCAGAATGGAACAGTGGCCTGAACTGGCACAGCACAATCTTCTTTCTTCCTCAGACTCCAGAGTCATCTCAGAGAGGGTTTTCAGCGCTGTGAGGTGACACCCAAACAAATCAAATTGTCCTCCGCCAGTGTCCAGAACATCGCTTTTGTCACAATGAACCAAGCCTGGATTCAGGAGGATTTTCACACTCCTCTGGCTGATTCCAATGAATAGACCTTGTCTGGCTGGTGGTGCTTGCCACTGTTACTGTATGTCTGTCTACCATCACGTTCTGTATTGCTGCTGCTGTGGCCTGTCTCCTGCCATTACTGCCTCAATCGTCTGGTTATCTGTATTCAGTTTTCACACTGTTGAAATGCAAACTTTTTTTTTGGGAGGGGGGGTTAAGTTTCTTTAAGCATCATAAATGTACTTGCTGAATGCTGTGGCCTGCATCATGATACTAATGCTTCTCAGTTATCAGCTTATGTGTATTCAGTTTCCACACAGTTGAAAATTTTAAATGGTTTCATGGGGGTTAAATTTATTTAAGCAGGATACATATGTGATTACTGCATCAATACCAACATTTCCTCACAGCTCAGACTCCGGATGAATCACAAGCAGTGCCCCATCTTGCCACTGTTGTCTATCTGTCTGCCTACCATCTAAACGACTGCTGCTGGTGTGTGCATCATGCCACTACTGCCTCAATCATCCATTTACGTGTATACAGTTTCCACACAGTTGAAATTTAAACATTTTTCTTGGGGTGGGGGTTCAGTTTCATTAAGCAGCATACATACGTCATTACTGTCATTTTCTCACAGATCAGGCTGATTGCGATGAATACAGTGTTTCACTGTATGGCGGCGGCCTCAGGAAGCACACGGCGTCATTGGTTGCTATGACGCCGTGCGCTTCCTGAGGCCGCCGCTGTCTGGGGCAGCACAGGCCAGGCTTTCACGGCCCGTATACGGCCATGAAACACGGTCATCTGAATGGGGCCTCACTCAGATATCATTTACTATTGCTGTAATTGCGTTCTTGAGCTTGGGAAGGGGAAAAAAATTATAAAACATATAACAAGTTTTATGAGTTCTAGTAGGCTAGAGGGGGTTATATACCACATCTGTTGGCAAATGTGCCGCAAGATGCCATACGGAACCTGTGTGCCTCTATGCCCAGATGTATCTCATCATGTATCCAGGCCTATGGTGGTCCTGCAGGGTCCTAGAGCCTCCTTTTCACTTGTATAGTTTTCCCCAAATAAACGTATTCTTTCACTCTAATATTGTAATCAGTTACATATATCATCATTACATTACATCATTTTACACCACTCCTTCAAATATCCTGCGCTACCGGACAATGTATCTAGTGCATGTCGGGGTAATGTTTCATTTGACTCCAACATCTTCTTGTTATTGAGTGTAAAAGCAGAAGAGAATGAGAAAGGTGAAATATGCTGTAATCACAGTAATCTGTAATGTCTTTTTGTATTTAGCATGCCATCACCTGTTAATGCACCCCTCACATGAGGAGGTAACCATTTTAATAACTGATTTATCTGATTTCTTGTACACAGCGGTTGCTTTTGGCTTCTTGCCATATTGATCCTTTTAAATGCATAACCCTTAAATGACAATGTGCTCTTAACCTTTTCTCTAGATAGAAAAATAATCCCAGTTTGCAAAGAAAAAACAGGAGCAGACAAGCCTGTGTACGTAGACGTGACAGGAAAATTACACAGAGTAATCCGACACTAGGATATTTTGCTCAAATTATGAAGTATTTGTTCTGTTCATTGTGGCTGGGCACACAAAGCAATAATTGTTCTGAAGAAAACCAATACTATACATAAATAAAGGCCAATAAAATCTAAATTGGGTCTAGCAGCTACGTTACTCACAGAACCTACCTAAATAAGGGCGTGCTCTCCATTATTTGCAGTATGTCAACATATCCTATTTATTTCTATGAGCATGAGAGAAAGGTTGCAGAGCTTTTTTCTTAGAAAAGCATGGCGTGGCCCTTTAATGTGTTCTTGCACAGCTCCATCAGCATGTTGCCAACAGGGGTGTGCGTTCCAGAAAAAGAGATAGAAATGTGGCATAAGTGGAGGCTCAGATCATACTTGTTTCATAGCTTCTGATTTTCTAGAAGCCATGATGGATTTTTAGCACCTGTTGTATAAAAGCCCTCCATAAACACTATTGTATTGTCGGCAAAACCACCAAGTATGGTAGGTTGGGACGACTGTCTAATGTGTAAGGGGAGCTCCCAACCTTCTTCCGACAAATGATTTCAGAGGAAATATCAGTTGAACTGAATATTTTCACCTAATCCATGTTTTCTCCATGGAGATAAGCCGCCGCCATAAGTGGCGGTGGATCCGCTCTACCCATTGAATCCACTTACATGTTCAGCCAAACTGAACATGTAAAGGGTGTATTAGACTGCCAGATTTTCAGGCAGATGATCGCTATCAAGCATTCCTTTGAATTCTCATTAGCGATCATCTGGCAGTCTAATACTGTCTCTAAATGCCATGCAATGCTCGTTTATCGGGCAATTGTGATTTTAAGCATGCTTAAAAATTGCAATGGTACCGGCAGGAGATCACACTGTGTAATAGCAATCTGCTGCCTGAACACCGCTGTCCTGCATGGGGGCAAGCCATGGCATAGTGACTGCTCCTCCCAATGACATGGAGAACATCGCTGCATGTAATAGTAGAAGTGTCCGCCACTAGCAATCTAACGATTCCCAGAGGGAAAGCTTCCTTCCTGACAATCGGCTGAGGCATCGGGGTGTCTAATATACCCTTAGGCTACTTTCACACTAGCGTTTTTAAATTCCGGTATTGAGTTCCGTCATAGGGGCTCAATACGGGAAAAAACACTTCCGTTTTGTCCCCATTCATTGTCAATGGGGACAAAACTGAACTGAAGACAATGGAATGCTCCTGAAAGCATTCCGTTCAGTCTTCAGACCGGAGAACAAACTGCAGCATGTTGCAGTTTTCTCTCAGGTCCAGGCATCTGCACCAAGATGGATCCGGAATGACCCCCAATACAAGTCAATGGGGACGGATCTGTTTGGTGTGACCAACATGGTAAACGGATCCGCCCTCCATTGACTTTCAATGGAGTTCAGGACGGATCCGTCACAACATACATACAGACAGACATACATACACACACACATACACACAAACACATACATACTTACATACTCCAGGCAGGCAGGCCGCACGTCTTCATGCCCAGGAGGCGCGCCGCTATGACGATTCCCTACAGAGCCCAGCAGAGGGCGCTGTGGGGAATCGTCATAGCTGCGCGCCTCCTGGGCGTGAAGACGTGCGGCCTGCCTGCCTGCCTGGAGTATGTAAGTATGTATGTGTTTGTGTGTATGTGTGTGTATGTCTGTATATGATACTGTGTGACATGTGTGGGGCCGGAACGCTGTTCCGGCCCCACACATGTCCCTGCGGCAGTCCGGATCTGATGGCACCCTTCACCTGCCGGATCCGGATTTCCGTTAGTGTGAAAGAGGCCTTAAGCGTATGGAGGAGTCTGGAGAGATAACAGTCGGCTGAACCATCTTTCAGGTGACAGCTATTGAATTGTTTGGTAGCCATAAGAGATCTTAACTGGCTCCAATTGATTCCACTGACAAGTAAGGCTAGAGCTACATTGCGACGTGTCTAATCCCCACCAAAAGCCACTGTTAGGGCTCTTTTACACAAGCAGATTCAGTCCGAGAAATCCACAGCGTGTAGGAGAGCCAAGCCCCGTTCTGGACAGAAGAGGCACAAAGCATTGACATGATTGATAATACTCCGTGCCTCTCTGTGATCTTTTTCTACAAAATCACAGTGACAACTTTATCTCACTGTGATTTTGTAGTAAAAAGATCACAGAGAGGCACGGAGCATTATCAATCATGTTACTGCTCCGTGCCTCTTCTGTCCAGAACGGGGCTTGGCTCTCCTACACGCTGCGGATTTCTCGGACTGAATCCGCTCGTGTAAAAGAGCCCTTAGAAATTTGGTGCAGATATGTTTGAGAAACCCACAGAAATCTCCACGGAAATTTGTGATGATCTTCTGCACATTGATCTGCACCCGTGTGCAGGAACCCTAAGGATGCCTGTACACTATGTGGATTATGTACAGTTTTTCAGCTTGGATTTTCATGCGGAAAAAACACAGCTTAATACAGTACCAGCAAAATGTGTAAGTTTAAACAGATCTCATGTACACTTTGCTTTTTTCTTAGGTGTGGAAATTGACCTGCCATGCAGATTTTGAAATCCGCAGCATTTTAATAGTCATGTTTTTCTTATGAGGATTTAACTAGAGATGAGCGAGCACTAAAATGCTCGGGTGCTCGTTATTCGAGTCGAACTTTTCCCGATGATCGGGTGCTCGTTTCGAGTAACGAACCCCATTGAAGTCAATGGGAGACTCGAGCATTTTTTGCAGGGGACCAAGGCTCTGCCTAGGGAAGGCTGGGTGAAAACCTTGAAACCTCAGAAAATGATGGAAACACCACGGAAATGGACAGGAAACAGCAGGGGCAGCATGCATGGATGCCTCTGAGGCTGCCTAATCCCACCATTACCCCAAATTCTCAGGCAACAGCCTGGTGGTTATCCTCATGGAAATTGTGCTCACCCAGACCAAAAAAGGCGATGCAAATACCCATCACATGTTAGGGAAGCACCCAACTAGGTGCAACGAAGGTCCATCACCGCCTGCAGGTGACACCACTGCTCATGCTGGCACTGCAGCTGAAATCAAGTTTAGTATCTGTTCTTATCAGTTGCTGTGGCTGCTGGTGGTATAGTGGTGAGCATAGCTACTTCCCAAGCAGTTGACCCGGGTTTGATTCCCGTCTTTTGCAGGAGGCAATTAAAAGAAGATCTAAAAAAAAATCAGTACAATATCTAATACGTCCCCCTACCCGGGTAAATTGTTTGGAGAGAGGGCCTGTAGGTGGGGGGGAAGGAGGTTTCGCTGGAAGAGCCAGAGGAGTGCCCCCTGGGCTAACGTGTGTGGTGGTGACAACAGCCGGAATGGATTTTGAAAAACTGTCGCATCAACCGGTATGGTATCGATTCTTCTCAGTTTAATACCGTATACGTCCCCTATCTTGGGACCTTATATTTCATGGATTTTTTACCATGGAAAACGGAAAAAGAGCTTGCTCTGGCCAGGGGAGTGTCTTTCCCACTGCAGCTAAGGGGACATGTCCATGCTCTGCCTATCACAGGTCAGGAGGCAATTAAAAGAAGAACAAAAAAAAAACATCAGTACAATATCTAATACGTCCCCTATCCGGGTAAATTGTTTGGAGAGAGGGCCTGTAGGTGGGGGGCAGGCTGGGGGGGAAGGAGGTTTCGCTGGAAGAGCCAGAGGAGTGTCCCCTGGGCTAGCGTGTGTGGTGGTGACAACTGCCGGAATGGATTTGGAAAAACTGTAGCATCAGCCGGTGCGGTATCGATTCTTCTCAGTTTAATACCGTATACGTCCCCTATCTTGGGACCTTATATTTTATGGATTTTTCGACAGCGGAAAACGGAAAAAGAGCTTGCTCTGGCCAGGGGAGTGTCTTTCCCACTGCAGCTAAGGGGACGTGTCCATGCTCTGCCTATCACAGGTCAGGAGGGAAATAAAAGAAGAACCAAACAAAAATCTGTACAATATCTAAGACGTCCCCTATCCGGGTAAATTGTTTGTAGAGAGGGCCTGTAGGTGGAGGGCAGGCTGGGGGGAAGGAGGTTTCGCTGGAAGAGCCAGAGGAGTGCCCCCTGGGCTAGCGTGTGTGGTGGTGACAACAGCCGGGTGTAGTTAGAATGACGACGCAGGACCCCAACTTAAAAATTTAGCATCAACCGGTACAATTGTCAATTATGAGCTCGATCAAGTGTGGTATGACTTTTAAATGGATATTGCATGTGGTCACGTACTCCCTGGAACCCCATAGTCACCCCTTCCCTGATGTGCTAGCCCAGAACATTCTCTGCCCCAATTCGCAAGACCTTTTGCTGTTTCCGTGTGCTGACAGTGGGGATTTACCAGTGTTGTCTGAGGAGGTGGTGGACAATGGCGAGACACAGGTGTCGGGGGGTGAGGTAGTTGTATGGGAAGCAAGTTACAGTGGGGACTCCTTGGGGGGACTTTCTCATGATGGGACAGATTCAACTTGGGTGGATCAGGCACAGGAATAGATCAATTTTTTTTGTGTTTATTTAACTTTTATTTATCAAAAATAACCAGAGATATTTATTCGTTATCTTCTCTGCGCAGTCTGGCGTTGGGGTTCGTCACTTTGATGGCGAGCTGTGCCGCTCTCTCCACAATGGTCTTTAGGTTCTTAGATGGAGACTTTGTCGGCGATTTCAGCACAGAAGGACTTGTTGCTCATCAACAGAACCTGGACCTCCTTGACATTGTGGACCAGGAATTTGCTGGTGGACCAGGAATTTGCGGAACCCTGTTGGCAGCATGTGTTTGGTCTTCTACTTGCTACCGTATCCAATGTTGGGCAATATAGATACGCAGGTAATATTATTTTTCACACCTATCCCAAAAATAAAATTTACGCAGTTTGCGCAAATAAAACTGGAAACTGGAACTGGAGAGAGGGCCTGTAGGTGGACCTCCGGGAAAAATTGTTTGGAGAGAGGGCCTGTAGGTGGACCTCCGGAAAAATTGTTTGGAGAGAGGGCCTGTAGGTGGACCTCCGGAAAAATTGTTTGGAGAGAGGGCCTGTAGGTGGACCTCCGGAAAAATTGTTTGGACAGAGGGCCTGTGGGGCCTCCTCCGATACGCGCTGAGAAACAGACCGGAGGGTGCTCTGGCTATCAAGCGACGTATCTTCCTCCACCGTCTTTTGTGACAAAACTAATTTTTTTTCTATATTTTTTTTGGATTTTTGTTTTTTTGGGAACGTGACGTGCAGAAACTATCGTACAGCTGACTGACACCCTAATGACGGTGGCTATTTAGACTGCGACCCAGACAAATGTCGCACAGAGATTTTTAGGATCAAGCTTTACACGTGACAGGTAGCAAATGACTTGGTTCTATTCGGTGACATACAGAAAGTGTCACCTGGACAGAATATACGGTTTGAAGTGAGTGTGCTGAACTGTGACACACAGAAAGGTTACACGCAGCTGTGTGAAATGGATTTGTATCACTCAGCTAAAACAACAAAAAAACTAATTTTTTTTCTATATTTTGTTTTAATATTTTTTTTTTAGTTTTGTTTTTTTGGGAACGTGACGTGCAGAAACTATCTTACAGCTGACTGACACCCTAATGACGGTGGCTATTTAGACTGCGACCCAGACAAATGTCGCACAGAGATTTTTAGGATCAAGCTTTTCACGTGACAGGTAGCAAATGACTTGGTTGTATTCGGTGACGTACAGAAAGTGTCACTTGGACAGAATATACGGTTTGGAGTGAGTGTGCTGAACTGTGACACACAGAAAGGTTACACGCAGCTGTGTGAAATGGATTTGTATCACTGAGCTAAAACAACAAAAAAACTAATTTTTTTGGTATATTTTGTTTTGGATTTTTGTTTTTTTGGGAACGTGACGTGCAGAAACTATCGTAGAGCTAACTGACACCCTACTGACGGTAGCTATTTAGACTGCGACCCAGACAAATGTCGCACATAGATTTTTGGGATGAAGCCATACACGTGACAGGCAGCAAATGACTTGGTTGTATTCGGTGACATACAGAAAGTGTCACCTGGACAGAAAATAGTGAGTGTACTGAACTGTGACACACCGAATGGTTCCACAGTGCTGTGTGCAATGGATTTGTATCACTGAGATATAACACAAAAAAATAAAAGGGGTTATACATGGCGATAGCTGCACTATTAGTGCCAGCCAGCCAAGTGACAAAAAAAAAAAATGTCTTCTAGCCCTTAGAAGGGCTGTTGGGTTCTTTGTGGGTGATCCCTGCCTAACAGAGAACTAAATGCAGGCCCTAACACTGTCCCTGAAAGGCAGCAGCTCTATCCCTAACGACATCCAGACGGCATCTGAGCCGAGCACCGCGGCCAGTCGGTAGTATATTCCAGGGTCACCTGATCAGGCCAGCCAACCCCTGCTATCGACATGTAAGGGCCCCACGTGATGCTGGGTGTACCGCAGAGTCTCCTGGCTTGTGATTGGCTGTGTTTTTAGGCGCCTAAAAAGCACGATGCGGAAGTTGCCATTTCCTCGAGCATGGCGAGATACTCGTCTGAGCAGCGAGCACTTACGAGTACCCTAATACTCGAACGAGCACCAAGCTCGGACGAGCATGCTCGCTCATCTCTAGATTTAACCCTTCCCAATGGTAGGGTGAGATCTTGGAAAATCCACACCAAAAACTGCATAAAAATGTATGGGGCTGAGCACTATACCAAGCACAGCCGCTGTAAAATGTACGGCCCTGTGCTTGGTAAGCTGCAAGAAGGTAGCGGCGCTCACAGGAGCGCTGGTACCTTCTCAAACAGCTGATCGGCGGGGGTCCTGTGTGTCGAACCCCCACCGATCAGATACTGATGATTTATCCTGAGGATAGGTCATCAATAGTAAAATCCTGGAAAACCCCTATAAGTAAGCTTAAAAATGTGGATTGCCCCATGAACAATGCTCGTTCATCGGGTAATCGGTGGCAATATTAGACTGTCCTATCATCCCTAACGATGAACTGGCCAACTATTGGCCAGTCTAAGGGCTCATGCACACGACCATATGTAATTTGCGGTCCGCAAAACATGGATCCGCAAAAAATAACAAGTGACATCCTCGTTGGATCCCTTTTTTTTGGCAGATCCATTGTAACAATGCTTGTCCTTGTCAGCAAAACGGACAAGAATAGGACATGTTCTGTTTTTTTGGACATGCGGACATACGAAATGAAATGCACACAGAACCATTTCAGTTTTTTTTGTTTTTTTTTTGCGGGCCCATTGAAATGAATGGTTCCGCATAAGCACCTGTAAAAACTGGAACAGAAACAGAAAAAAAATATGTTCATGTGCATGAGCCCTAATACAGGCTGTAGTGCAGCACTTCACAGCTTGGCAGTGTTTTTTCTTTCCTCTACTGCTCTTCTATAGATAATCTTCCTGTTTATACTGCAGATCTGTGATGTACAACATGCATGAGTCATAATGGGATTGCTTTCCAGGAACTAACTACATAACAAGATTTATTCCCTTGACAGCTTATTCATTTCAGCTGATATATTTAGACTGTGTTGCTTCAGACATGGCTATACAGTAAACACAAAGAATCATTAAAGCTTCGTTAATTACTGAAGATCTAAATACATGTAAGCACCAGGCATAAATCCATAGACAATAAATGTGTACAAGACTTATAAATCAGATCACGCCAAACATGTCATATAACAGGTGAAGAATTATAAATGTATAGAAGTCAGGAAAGTCAATTTCAAATTTGTTTTTCAACTTTTTTATTACTTTATTGTTTTTGAAAAACAAAAATAATTGGGCAGATTTGCTAATCCTGTCCAATGTTTAGACAGTTGCCCATAGCAAACAATCAGATTCCACCTTTCATTTTTCAAAGTTCCTTTGGAAAATGAAAGATGGAAATGTTTGTTATGGGCAATTACATACTGGATGATGCAATCATTAAGGGGTTTTCCGGTTTGCATCAACCTTCTTTAAAATAATAATTTATGAAGGTAAATATGAAGGTAGCTGTAATTTTGTAATGTATTTCTTGTACCTTTATTCTGTTCTGGGCTGTCACATGAGGCAGCTCTTTTTTATTTCCTGCGATATTATGTCTAGTTTTGAGTCAATTGAAGTTGACGAAGTGGAATTCGATCCGAATTTCAGGAAAAATTTGATTAGCCACAAATTCGAATTTTCCGCCGCTTTGTGGTAATTAATTGTTTTTTTTTTAAATGGCTGCTGCACATGTTACAAAGTGAAAGTAAGAAGCCCAGGAGTGAGGGATCACCTAAAATGCCATGCAGCCAGCCAATCAGCAGATAGCCAGCCATGTGATGTCACAGCCTTATAAAAAGCCTCCTTCTGCCTGGTCTCCATAATTTTTTCTGTGATCTTAGTGCAGGGATAGATGTGACAGTCACTTGGGACTAGGGATTAGGAAACACTTTATTTGTAAAATTTTAGTTTAGAACAGTTCAGGGACAGTGCAGGGAGATAATAGGGAGATCATAGGGAGACTTTATCCACACTATAGAGAGAGCATAGGGAGAGGGCAGGAACCAATAGAACATTGTCCCCCTTCGTTGATAGATAAGCAATTCTATTGCACCTTGCTGCACTAATTGGGGTAAAAAAGCTGTCTAATACTACTGCTATTCTACGCATTGTTTTATACATACGTAATTTTAAAACACCTTGATTCTCTAATTGGGGTGAAATAGCGCTCTAAATATTTTTTTCAGATAGTTATACACCTTGTGTAACAAATAAGTGATTCCATTAGGCCTTGATTCTGTAATTGGGGTGAAATAGTGATCTATTTTTTCATGTATTTGGTTTTTCACTTTGTGTTATAGATAAGGAATTCCATTAGGCCTTGGTTCAGTAATTGGCGTGAAATAACACAATTGTGTTATAGATAATATTGATTCTGTAATTGGGGTGAAATAGTGCAATATTTTTTCACGTATTGGGTTTTACGCCTAGTGTCATAGATAAGGAATTTCATAAGGCCTTGATTCTGTAATTGAGGTGAAATAGCAGTCTAATACTACTGCTATTGGGGTGTCCACATTGTTTTTTTACATAAGTAATTGGACTAGGACTTTTTTCTATAATTCTAGAAATTTTATGTATTTGGTTTTACACCTTGTTTTTTTACATAAGTAATTCTACTAGGATCCGTTTTTTGGGTGTTGTTCTTGTGACAGATCAGAAGAAGGGAAAAATAAACAGTGACGTCAATACAAACTTACTGCAGACACCCTCTTCACTCTGTCATGGACCCACTACTTGTATCAGTGTGTAACAAAACTGGCTCTGTAGCAATCGATATGGAATCATCATACAGTGTAAATGGAGTGCGCTCTTTCACTGTATTTTAGAATCTTGGGCCACTGCACAGTTAAGTACATTATACCAGACGCTAACATTGACCTGTAATGCATATGGCCGTGCCCGTTTTGCAGCCCGCAAACAGCAGGTCTGCAATATGCGGGCAACCAGCCATGTGCTCACCGCATCACGGAACCCCACGAAAGGACTACAGAGTGCTTCTGCGGGGTTTCTCCCTGTTCCTACACACCAAAATAGAATAGAACATGTCAGCTACAGCCATACAGATTGCACCAACTTGATGCAATCTCAGGGTGTTGATCAGTTGTCATATCAGCTGGGACCTTCTGAAGGCTCCCAGGCCTGCCATGTTACCCCCATTATTACACCTGGCTCCTGGTTTCATGTTAGCTTATGAGATCTCTCTGTGTTTGCATACTGTACTTAGCATTGGGGTGGGAAATGCTATGAAAAAATACATAATTTACTGAACGTATTTACTGAATTAGCTGTCCATAAATGACATTGAACATGTGGCTGTCATCTGAATGCAGATATCCCCAAGAAGTCCAGGCTGATACACAACAAGCTGTGTTACCTTCATGTTTCTCCTAATTTATCTGCTTTAGTTGAAATGTATTTATTTCCTGTTGCTTGAAAAGCACTGCACACATACTATCATCATTTATAGCAGCCCCTGTACCCTGAGGACTCACAAACACATATGCCTATGTTACTGTAACAGACTCCATCTTGTCCTGAATATACTTATCCAAACATCTTAAGATGTGAGGAGTTGCTGGTAGGTTGCAAGGTAGATCTATCATGCATTTTGTAGTGGGTCTGTGTACTTGTGGTTAGCTATAACAGACTCACAAATTGTGAGGGGGGTGGTTAAAACTCCAAACAGTTTTTATTTTCCATCCAACACGAGACAGTGGCATGCAAGTTTATCAGTCACCTTTTACACATCTATACCTTAGGTTATCTGACCTATATACTTCAACTCCAACACAGGAGATCAGCCTTTTCACAGTCTGGATAGACTGGAGGCTTGGGCAGAGAAGTGGCAGATGAGGTTTAACACTGACAAATGTAAGGTTATGCACATGGGAAGGAATAATGCAAGTCACCAGTACATACTAAATGGTAAAATATTGGGTAACTGTGACATGGAAAAGGACCTAGAAATTCTAGTGAACAGCAAACTAAGCTGTAGAAACCAGTGTCAGACAGCTGCTGCCAAGGCCAATAAGATAATGGGTTGCATCAAAAGAGGCATAGATGCCCGTGATGAGAACATAGTCCTGCCACTTTACAAATCACTAGACAGACCACACATGGAGTACTGTGCACAATTTCGGGCTCCTGTGAACAAGGCAGACATAGCAGAGCTGGAGAGGGCTCAGAAGAGGGCAACTAAAATCATAACTGGAATGGGTGGACTACAGTACCCAGAAAGATTATCAAAATTAGGCTTATTCACTTTAGAAAAAAGACGACTGAGGGGAGATCTAATAACTATGTATAAATATATCAGGGGTCAGTACAGAGATCTCTCCCATCATCTATTTATCCCCAGGACTGTGACGAGGGGACATCCTCTGCATCTGGAGGAAAGAAGGTTTGTACACAAACATAGAAGAGGATTCTTTACGGTAAGAGCAGTGAGACTATGGAACTCTCTGCCTGAGGAGGTGGTGATGGTAAGTTCACTAAAAGAGTTCAAGAGGGGCCTGGATGCATTTCTGGAGGGTAATAATATTACAGGTTATAGTTACTAGAGATGGGTCGTTGATCCAGGAAGTAATTCTGATTGCCTGATTGGAGTCGGGAAGGAATTTTTTTCCCTAAAGTGGGGAAAATTGGCTTTTACCTCAAAGGGTTTTTTTGCCTTCCTCTGGATCAACTTGTAGGATAACAGGCCGAACTGGATGGACAGATGTCTTTTTTCGGCCTTATAAACTATGTTACTGTGTTACAGTCGACAGGTCATGCAGCTTCCAGGCACTGACACTGAATAAGCCTCTCAGGCTTGTTTTTATTTCCAACTAGCAAACCCAGCCATTACATCTGAGTTTGTCTCAGGGTGGGGGAAAATGTTGTAATGGAAGGGAGGAAATGGCAGGTCTCTCTACCATCACCTATCCATCATTCAATAAAAATCCAGGCCCATAATACATGTTAAAGAAACATGCTGTAATAGACCGTGAGTGTGGGCCTACTGTGCCAACTAATTGGTTTGGCTTTGGGCTTAACCTAAGGGCGTTGTCCAAGTGGTCCCTTGATATCCACCCTATACTGGGATCTGAACTTTGCCTCAGGGAACCAACCAGGCAGCTACCTCTTGGAGTAGCCCCAGTGTAGTTGGCAGCTGACGCACAGATATCAGAGACACTGATGCAAGGCACCAAGGAGTGAGGCAATATGCAGGGGCGTAACGATCGCGGTCGCAGAGGGTGCGACCGCGACCGGGCCCGGCGGGGAAAGGGGGCCCGGGGCCCGCAAGTGCATGTCATTTTCAGGGGCAGAGAGGCCCGCCCCATACCACCCCCAGCCAGCAGGTTCCCATGCCGCGCGGCACGCCCACCCTTACCACACACCAGGCTGGAGTACTGGTCAGCCTCCCGAGTCCCGGCTCCAGCGCTGCGAGTGGCTCTGTGATCCCGCGAGACATGCTGCTGGGTCACATGTCTCGCGGGATCTTCCTGACCGGATGTTCGGGCACTAAGTGGGGACTGAGGAGAAGGCGTCGGCGCACCTGGTAAGTATATTTTGTGTGTGTGTGTCTGTCCATTTTTTTTTTATAGTCCAGGGCACCCACCTGGACTATAAAAGAATTTAAAAAAAAATCTGGGGGCACCTGGGCTGCCTGGAAAAGGCAGGTAATCGATTATAAAGGGGGGCCCCGCCACCCATATAGAGGGCCGCCCGGCCGCGCAAAACCGCCCACAGGACACTTAGGAATTCCAGGGGAAAAATGGAATTCCATCTATACAGTGGGGGGGAAATGGATATATATATATATATACACACAGAGGGGCAAAATGGAATTTCTATATATATATATATATATATATATATATACAGATGGAGGGGGCAAGAAAGCAATATATATAGAGAGGGGGGAAATGGATATATATATATATATATATATATATATATATATATATATAGAGAGAGGCAAAATGAAATTCCATATATACAGATGGGGGCAAAAAAGCAATATATATAGAGAGGGGGGGGAATGGTTTTATATACAGTGGGGGGGATAGAATTTCTATATATACAGATGGGGGGGCAAAAAAGCAATATATATATATATATATATATATATATATAGAGAGAGAGAGAGAGGGGGAAATATATATATATATATATATATATATATATATATATATATATATATATATAGGCGGGGGGTTGTTGGGCGGTCCGGGAGGGGGCGGTGGGGGGGGTGTTGGGCGGTCCCGGGGGGGGGGGCCCAAATTAAAAGTTTGCCCTGGGGCCCATAGACCTCTAGTTACGCCACTGGCAATATGCATAGTCGGAAGAACACAGGTCACATCAGGCTGAGTATGTGCATATACGAAAAGCAATCTTAGGTCAGGGCAGGCAATGTATGTATATATCCGAGAAAGCAATCCAAAGTCAGGGCAGGCAGCAAAGAAACAGAGTTGAGAAACAGGCAGGGTTACAACCCTGCTGCCCAGACCAATGATGGCGATACGCGTGGGGCTTCTCCTCATACAGCACCATCACTGAGGTCCAACTGCTGTCATCTACTATTCAGGTCACAGTATTTTTAACATTTTTCACTTTATTGCGCTAGCATTTTATCTTGAATTTACACGTGATTTCCGACGTTATGTCTGTATTTCTCATCACAGTATATTAGTTTATTCAATCATATGTGGTGAGATTTGAGAGTTATGTATTAATGTTCTTGTGATATCATGGACCTTGTGTGATTATTCACATTTTTAATTGTGCTGCTGGTGGAGATCCTACTTGGTCATTAACTAAAGGTCTTTGGATTTTTCAGCCTTTTTTTAATTTTAAACGGTTCCTAGAAGATTTATATCAAATATATACACATAGCATATGTGCAGGGGGTACACATAAATCGAATAAAAATTTAGAGTAGGCCCCACTCCAACCTAGGGGGTGAGGATAAATGCATATGGATATTATTCAGCTCACACTAAACTTGGTGGCAGCTGTATAAATCTATTTGCAGTGAGGCAGGCACAGATGGCTACCCTGATAGTAAAATAATTAAAGATAGGGCAAAACCTACAAAAAGGCCAAAACCATCGGCATGCCAATATTTCTTTTATTCACCAAGCAACATTTTCTTTTCAATTGGAGCCTATCTCAAGTACTGAAACAATGTTAGCATTCCCCATATATACCCAAAATCAGAGTGCACAATTTGATGTATTCCCAGTTTAATCACGTGATCTATAAATTAACCTTCTGTATGCTGTAAGCATCCTTAGTTCTTAATATTAACTTAAAGCATGCGCTTTTAGATATATTAACCCCTTCCCGAATGCCCACTATACGTGGTATACGTCCTATCTGCATGTGCCCCGTGCATATCTCACATATATAAACGTTCAGGCAGCTCTTTAATCCAAGTGCTGTTCAGCTAGCAGGAGCACGTAGGGTCCCTAAGTAGAAGACAGGAGTGGTTTATTACCGCTATTGCCTTCCCCTGTGCCGGGAGGACGGCGCTGCATGAGCGCAGGGGGAGAGCAGGAAGTGGCAGAGCGACTTCCTCTATTAGTCCCGGCGGTCACGTCTGGGGCAGAGGCAGGAGCAGAGCTGCAGGGTCTAACCTATACATGTTACATATTAATATAATAGTCACAAAATAGGGAACCCATTGCAATAATTAGTTTTTAGATATTAAGAAAAAAAAGTTATAATTAAAAAATATATATATTTTTAATAATAATTAGCATTTTTTCTCCAAATTAAACCTAAAAAAACGGGGAAAAAAACTCTAAAAAAATTCTAATAAAAATTCCTAAGTGTCAAGTAAAAAAAAAAAAAAAAATTGTGAATTATTTTGGTAGTCAAACAAATAAAAAAGCTAGGGTCACTATTCAACCACTTGCACAAAATCACATAAAGTTTTTGGGTCCAGTCATGAAAGAGTTAAATTGATATAAATGATGAGTGGAACCCGGACAGTGAGGAGAGGAGAGCAGAGAAACAGCCTGCCTGAATACGTAGAAAGAGTTCACAAGTCTGTAGGAAGCCATGTGCGCTTTCACATCTAAACCAACTCCAGAACTTCATTCTGTGTTAGCAGTAGTCCACCAATCAGCTTTTTTTTAACCTTTTTAATATGACAAAATGGCCCAATATATTTTATTAAAGGGGTATTCCCATCTCACACATGTAGTTTGTATAGTTAGATATAGCCATACTAATATTATTACTAATAGAATGTATTTATATAAAATGTACCGTTTAGAAGATTTGTCTATTTGTATTTCCATTATCCCACACATCAGTCAGGCCGTTGCCCCTCGTTACGACCACCGCAGCTGTGTAGTAGTGGTGGCCGGCTTGCTCCTTTTCAATCCCGCTCTGAGGTAACTGCTGTATTGTGAACGTACATTGCATGAGCATGCAGAGACACATTTTAGGGTACTTTCACATCTGTGCTTTGGACGCTACCAGTCATAAACGCAATGGTCAGGATCCGTCCAAAATGCAGACTTTATAAAAGGATCCTGCTCCATAGAGATGAATTAATCTTGGAACAGGATCCGTTTCTCTGCGTTTTGGAAGCACAGACAAAAATGCTACAACCTTAAGATGTGTCTGCGCATGATCATGCCATGTGCGTTCACAATACAGCAGTTACCTCAGAGCGGGTTTGAACAAGAGCAAACTGGCCACCACTACTACATGGCCGGGGTGGCCGTAACCAGGGGCAACGGCCTGACTGATGTGTGTGGGACAATGGAAATACAAATAGGAAAATCTTCTAAACGGTACATTTTATATAAATACATTCTATTAGTAATAATATTGGTATGGCTATATCTAACTATACAAACTACATCTGTGAGATGGGAATACCTCTTTAAGTTCAGATTGTGTGCTATTTTTATATAGTGAATATATATTTTAGGTAATCTACGTTGAGGCTAGAACTTGTTGTTTGGGCTACTGACGACTTTGTTAAAAAAATGTATTTTGTTTTTATTATATATTTTTCACGTTTTACTTCTCATCATGATGCACGTAAAGTAAATAGAAGCACACAGATAGGACCACATGGGGACCCTCTAAGCTTTCCAGACACAGATACAAATAGGGTGAAAGAAAGTGAGGTAATTACAAATTAGTTTAAAGGATAATGGACATAAAAAAATACTATTAGCGGCTCTACTAAAACATACTACTCACATTACAGTCTCATTTAATGACCCACTGTCTATTTGCTTAAGGCTGTAATGACAAAACATGGTCACAAGAGGTCAGTAGAATACTGAAATAAGTAAAAGGATACTATGTAAAACATTGTGTTATAAGTAATCATAGAAGAATGGTGATCAATTCATAATAAATACAATCATACTGATAACTATTAATAATTCAACAAATATAAATGAAGGATAAACAAAGGATAACTTATCTATTTACAATGCTGTTTATCCAACACAAATTTATTTGAAGGCAATTTTTTTTATTTTAATTATGGATTTAAAACATATATTATGTTATTTTATAGGATTGTCTCCATAAGACCGTATGGGGTAATGGTCTGAAGTTTATAAATCCAAAAGACCTCTCTTTTTCCATAATGTCTCAAATCTCTGGTAAGTACAGTTGTGCTCAAAAGTTTACATACCCCTGCAGAATTTTGTTTACCTTGGCCTTTTTTTCGGGGAATATGAATGATAACACAAAAACTTTTTTTCCGCTCATGGTTAGTGGTTGGGTGAAGCCATGGCTTCACCCAACCACTAACCATGAGTGGAAAAAAAGTTTCATATTCTCTGAAAAAAGGCCAAGACAGACAAAATTCTGCAGGGTTATGTAAACTTTTGAGCACAACTGTATGTATGGGAAATTCATCTTTAGGTATAATGCTATTAAGGATAGATTCCTCTTCATGCTTCTGAGTACAGTGCCTACTAAGGCCATGTGTCTGATTCCCTTTTAATATTATGGTGGTGTAGGGTCAGCCTATCATGAAATTCTTGTGTGCTTCAACCAACATATGGTAGGCCACATTTGCATTCAGTCAAATAGACCACATAACTTAATTTGAACATTAAGGAATATTTTATCCAAAATGTTTGACCTGTTACATTAGAGGAAAATTTGGTAGTTTCATGTGAAATAACAGAGGCAATTGGACATGCCACAACAGTAACTTCTAGACTTGGTATTTTTGTTTGGCTCATAGTTATGTTGCATTAGGCAACTGGGGACCAAGATAGTCTTAATGGTAGGAGCTCTTGTATATGTAACCACTGAAGAAGGAGGGGAATTTGGCTCATATATGGGTCCCTGGATAATAAGACACAGTATTTTCATAGACTTGACAATTTGCGCAATGGATGTAGAAAATGTGACAAAACTCTTCTTTCTCTGGTGTCACTCTTCTACTATCACTGCTTTTGTTTATGACCGCAGACACTGTGGTTGGTTCAGAACAGCTGCCCTCCCCTGGGCATCCTCAGCCAAGGTAGATGGATACCACTTTTCCAAGAACCTCTTTTTTAGCATATTTGCCTGTTCTATGAAAGTGTTGACTTTTGTGCAGTTTTCGTGGATCCTTTTGAACTGACTAAAAGGTATATTCGGTAGCCACTTCCTGTAGTAGTGACTAGAAAAGTGAGGTATGGATATAATATACTGGTTGTTGTCATGTGTGATCACTATGTCTGAAAATTCAATCTTATGGTGGCTATAACTTAATGAGAATTTAATGCCCCACGTGTTGTCTTTAAGTAAGATATAAAATTCTTGGATGAAAAGCAGATCTCCCCTTCAAACGAAGAACAAGTCATCAATGTATTACCTATACAGGATGATGTAGAATGCATTTCTCCAAATGTCTTGGTTCTCAAAAGCCCCCTTAAAAAGATTTGCACAGGAGAGCGCTTTACTTCCCATGGCGGTCCCGAGAATTTGACATTAATTATTGTCATAATAGGTAAAATAGTTATTAGTCAGTATAACTGATTCTGAAATGCTTAATTTACTAGGGACTGTCAAATCTTGATTACTTCTGGAAAATGGTCTGAACTCAGTAGATTACATATATGATCCAGCCTTACTGCCACTTTTTGGTAGTCACATAGATCCTGAATCACTATATCTCCTCTCTTGTCTTCTGGGTGAATGACAAGATCTTTATTATTAGGAAAGGTTAGCCGAGCACATGTTTTAGCTGATGTAAGATTTACTTTGCCTGCAGAGGTATTGGAAACGGTATTAAAATCCTCAGCAACCATTTCATCAAATGTTTGGAGGAGATGGCCCTGGTGGGATGGTGGACACTAGTGGTGAGCTGAACACCGCGTGTGCTTGAGCGCCATACTCGAGTCCCCTCCCCGCACGCTAATTAGCCAATTAGCATGAGGGAAGGTACTGGCATTCACTATAATGCCAGTAGCCATGTTAGCTACTGGCATTACAGTGATTGGCTGGCCAGGAATGCGTCATTGGGTGCTATAAAGCACCCGGTGACATGTGACCAGCTCATACCGAGCAGGGAGAGCTGCTGCAAGCAGGGAAAGAGAGTAGGGACAGAAGAACGCTAGGCAGGGATAGAATTTGCTCAGAAAAGACCCAAAATCCCTTTTAAGGGCTATTATATCTTGCTGGCAAACATTTATTTTTATTTTGGGGGTGTTAAAAATAGCGCTAGGTGGCCTGCCATTAACACCACCTGTGCAGCTGCTGCATGCTGTATGATACTCTCTGTACACTATATACCTGACATCCTTTGCTATTATTTCTGCTCTTAAGCCCGCAGTACCTCTTTTGCGTCTCGCTGTATAACATTTGCGCAAGGAAGGAACTTATAGTGTAGGGATAGGATTTGGCTAGGCAGGGCTAGTATTTCTGTTCAAAAGACACAAAAGTCCATTGTTATATCTGGCTGCATTTTTTTTTCTTTTGGGGCAAAAAGAAAGCAAGTGTGCCTGACACTACCAGCACGTGCACAGCGTGCGTATTAGAACCTTTCAAAAGTCTATATACCTGACATCCGTTGGTATTTTTTCTACCGTTAATTTAGGCCACAGTTCCTCATTCGCATCTGCTATATAACATTTGCGCAAGGAGGGACTTATACTGTAGGGATAAGATTTGGCTAGATAGGGCTAGTAGTTCTGTTCAAAAGACACAAAAGTCCATTGTAGAAAAAGGGAGAAGGCAGGCCACACCAACAAGTGTGGACGATAAAAGAATTGTCATTTGCAACCTGTGCCATACCAAAATGAGCAGGGGCATGAACACTAGCAACCTGACTACCACCAGCATGATCTTCATGGCAGTAAAGCACCCTAATAGGTGGGCCAAACGCCTGTATCCACAATCGGTGTTTGCGAGTCACACCACTGCCTCCTCTTCCCTGTGTTACGTGCTGGCAGAGCACAAGAAAGAAAGTCATCCAAAACTCCTAGCTCCATGTCTCAGTTTGGAGGGTGGCGCAAGACAGGTTCTTGTTAGATCAAGATATCAGGAGGAGGACCTGAGTGAGGTTAATTTTTTTAGGTTAAAAAATTAGGGGTGAGGGCCTGCTGGTGAACCTCTTAAATATTTAAAGGCGAGGGCTGCCTAATAAGCAGTTTGATATGATGGAGGAAGAGGACGAGAAGAAAAAGGGGTTCATGGAAATACAGTGTATTCAATACACCTTAAAAGCCACATTTAAAGTTCCTTTATGTTCAGCCGCTTTCCTCTGGTGGTGTAGCGAAGTCAGGGGCAATCCAGGCCTTGTTCATTTTGATTAGCGTCAGCATTTTCAGTTGACAGGCGGATGCGCTTAGCAGTTATTATGCCCCCAGCGGCACTAAATAACCGCTCCGACAAAACGCTGGCGGCAGGGCAGGCCAGCACCTCCAAGGTGTAGAGTGCCAGTTCATGCCACGTGTCCAGCTTAGACACCCAAAAATTATAAGGCACAGAGGGATCGCTGAGGACGTTGACATTGTCAGCTAGGTACTCCTTTACCATTTTACAAAACTTTTCCCTCCTAGTTGTGACACTAGGCTGCTTATCAGAACCTTTTCCACATGCAGCGCTGTCCACCTTTATTCTGAGCAGGTAGAGTTCCAGAGTGTGCTCAGGTCGCACAGCAGTCAGTGAGCTGGCAAGTGCAAGTTCTGCTGCAGCGTTGCCAGACCGGTGGAAGCTGTAGGTGACTTTCAGAAATAGGCACCTTCACCAGCAGCTCAGGAAAATTGGTGTAGGTTTTGAGAAACTGCTGAACCACTAAGCTGAAGCAGTTGTTTGGCCTGTGGGAGACTGCTGTTCGTCCTTCCTGTTTGAGGAACAGGTAGACTCATTCCTGTCATTAGTTCCAGGGTCCTATAGGGTCAGTTTGGTTTAGGTTCCTGTGTATGAACTCGCCTACCTTTGAGGCCTGTTCATACTTGTAGTCAATCAGGATTAGAGTCATGGTTTCCTGTCCATCTACCTTCCTTAGTTTCCAGGCCTAATCTTCTTTCCCTCCTACGCTCTGTGTGGTTTTCCCCCCTCACACCTGAGCGTGACAGTATGTGTGTGAGCTTGCCAAGCTCCAAAGCCGCCACCAAGTTGTGGCTGTTATCAGACAAAACCATGCCTGGTTGTAGGCTGAGTGGCGAGAGCCACAGCTCAGCCCGGTCCCTTATACCCTGCTATAGAACTGTGGTGGTGTGTTGTTTGTCACCTAAGCAAGTTTCAGCACAGCGTGTTGCCGCTTCCCCACCGCTGTGCTAAACTGCTTTCAGCTACTAACTGAAGTCTGACTGGTGTTGCAAGATGAGAATCCCTAGATAGAAGTGAGGGAGGAGAAGGAGGGGTTGCAGCCGCTAATGCAGGTGGTGGCGGAAATCCTAAGGGAAGTAGGGCCCGCAATCCTTTGTGTCGGTAGCACCTGTGCCATCTCAGGGTACGACTCGCTCCCAGCCTCCACAACGTTCACCCAGTGTGCCATCAGGGAAATGTAGCATCCCTGGCCAAAAGCAGTTGTCCATGTTTCAGTCGTTAAGTGGTCCTTCCCAGTAACTGCATTGGTCAGGGCACGGGTTATGTTGCAGGACACATGCTGGTGTAAGGGGGTGAGGGCACACCAGCAAAAATAGTGGCGGCTAGGAACTGAGTAACGAGGGACAGCCGCCGCCATCAGACTGCGAAAAGCCTCAGTGTCCACAAGCCTAAACAGCAACATTTCCAGCGCCAGCAATTTGCAAAGGTGTGCATTTAGTGCTATGGCCTGTGGATGGCTGGGTATTTGCGCTTTTGTTCAAAGGTCTGGGGTATGGACAGCTGTACGCTGTGCTGGGACACAGAAGTGGATGTACTCGCTGATGGTGCTTGCGAGGGTCCAGGTGCAGGGCGGGAGGCATCTGGGCCTGCGTCTTGGCTAGCACTTAACACAGGGAAGAGGAGGCAGTGGTGTGACCCGCAGACACCGATTGTGGATCCAGGCGTTTGGCCCACCTATTAGGGTGCTTTACTGCCATGAAGATCATGCTGGTGGTGGTCAGGTTGCTAGTGTTCATGCCCCTGCTCATTTTGGTATGGCACAGGTTGCAATTGACAATCCTTTAATCGTCCACACTTGTTGGTGTGGCCTGCCTTCTCCCTTTTTCCACCCCACTGCCTCTTCCAGCCTGTTGCGGTGCTGCGCATCCCTCCCCCTCTGTACTGCTGTCCTCGCTCAGCTTGCCTCCTTCCCATGTTGGGCCAGTGATTTCATCGCTTGCCTCCTTCCCATGTTGGGCCAGTGATTTTTTTCCCTTAAAGTGAGGAATATTGGCTTCTACCTCATCCTCATCCTGACAAGTTGGTGTTCAGTGCTCCTGACACTCAAAAACATTTGGGGTGAGGATCTGCTGCTGATCTGACCATCTAAAACATTAGGGGCGAGTGCCTGCTGCTGAGCTGACCGTGTAAAACATTAGGGGTGAGGGCGGGCTGGTAATTGTGCTTTACGTACAATTAATATATGTTTTATAACAATATTTCCTCTAAAATCGATGTTGTCTTGGGTTTTGGGGGGGTATTTTTGTCATTAGTAAAAGTGGTGTAATACTTGGACATCATCGTTAACAGCAGCGACTTCGGTGTCGAAGATGCATCCAGACATCCTCCCCATGCTGTTCCCTAACCATTTTAGTGGTGTTCATCATTCGATCATCACTAGTGGACACTATTGTTAGATTCAACAGGGCTTGAAGATAAAGGTGGTTTCTCAGGTAATGGGGCTTTTAGATTGAGTCCCTTTACCTTAATGAGAAAGTGTCTGGTGAGTGAGAGATAACACAAAATTTTTTGAAGGTCTACATAAAGTTCAAAATGATTGATTGGATGGGATGGACAGAAGAGAAGGCCTTTTTCAAGGCATGTACTTCATACCTTGTACCTGACCCAGTACTAGTGGTGTTTGGCCAGGCAATGTTAACATGATCACACTTGGACCTGTCAATCAAAGTGCAGAGGGCATGGCAGAATCAGAGATAGCTGAACCTCTAGGAGTAATGACAATGCCCCCTTTGCTCCTAGAGGCTCATTTGCATATAGTAAAACATCATTTTTCTCAGCAATGCAGGCACATATGAACATGGGACCAACACAGATGTCTTCAGCTGCCGAGCGCATATGTAACAGGTCAGCCAGTGTCATAGGTACAAATCTGCTGACCTACGCTCTTTAAATTTAATGTGATAAATGAAACCTACCAAATAAAGCAGCTTCTTGCAGTTCCAACTACATGATATGTCCAAATGCTCCTGTGGCATTCAGTATATGGGAAGAAGAACCATGGTGTTACTCAACATCGCTATAACATCAATAAAGGCTACCTATCATGGCATTGCCTTCAAATACATAGTAAATAGAAAAACATGCTAAAACTAACCCCAATTCACTATTTCACAAACACTGTTTAAGACAGGTCTGAAGGCTAGCTCCAGAGAGAAGCTTCCTCGATATATAAATAGCAACTATTGCATCCACAAGGCCTGAATGAAGGACTGTGGCCATTCTATAATTATTCTAATACCATAAAAGAAGCACTTAGATCAGTCTAGCAGTCCATCTCTACAGCACTATTGAATATTCAGCAGAGAACGCAGCCCATATTCTCTGTATCCAGCATGTTAGAAGCATTGGGGCATACAGTATATGAAGAGTCAGATTTATGACCAGTATATATTTGGATACTTCAATGTGTCTAAATCTGTGATAGTCTTGTAAAAAGTGGTGTATTTTGTGTGCGTGGCTGTCTGAAGGGAAGATGTGGCACAATATGCCACAAGATGCTTATATCTGACACAATGTGCCAAGGGGTTCATACTAACAGAATTTTAGACCACTTTTTAGACCACTTTAGAGCTGGCATACTTTTTGACCATAAGATGTGTCAAAATCTGTCTAAAACAATGACAAAAGAAGGCACAAAGTAGGACTAGACAAAAAGGTTTTTGAAAAGTCATGTCCAGCATGTTGAAAAGGAGTACAAATACTGCCGCAATTAATATATTTGGCAAAAAAAGTGTGTTCCACAAACTCTGGAGCAAATAAATTCAGATTCTCCTCTATTGTCACTATTAAATACATCACATTTCTACAGAGTTACACTGCTGACATCTGCTGGTGATTTAGTGAAATTACATCTCCTTATAAAACTAAGTGAAGGAGATATTGACCCATCTCCAAATTTGTCATTTTAATGAAAAACAGTAGAACCTGGTAAGATAGTGTTCTTCTGAACATAAAATAATTTATTTTAGCATTTTATTTGTTGTTGCTTACTAATTCATTATTTTTTAAAATTATTTTTTAACTCCTTATATAGTACTGTATCATAGTCATAGTCATATGTAGTCATATCATAGTCATATGTACTGTATCACTAATGGTTTGTGAATGATCCTTAAGAAATCTTAGCAGATTGTAAAGCAAACAAAAATTAAATCTTAGAATATGTATATAAGGAGTAGTTTTAGATATGAATATATAAGAAACGCATCAATAACGCAATAGCGGTTTTTTATGTAAAGACATTCTTTTCATTTTAAGATTGATTGATGGTGTATATTATATAATATTTGTAAGTAAGACAATGACACGAATTAAGGACTAAATCCTCTATTCTCTAATATGAACATCTTAAACAATCCAGTTCAGATTTTTGAAGACACCGAGGACGCAGTATTTAAACCCGCACGGCAGACCTCCCTCTTATCACTGCTGAGGAAGGGGATTGGATCCCCGAAACGCGTCCAGTGTAACTTCTGTAGGGTCCGGACCCACATTACAAGCATTTAAAACTAAAAAGGAGGCTGCCTTTAAAGAATCTTGAAAAGCGGACTATACTTATTTGCAAAAGTAAGGTACCGATCACATGATTCAATCACATGACCGCCTACGTCTTAGGTCACGTGATACGCTGTACGGGGAAGGACGCCGTATCAACGAGGTGACTGAGAGGTAGTATCTGAACAAGACCGACACCTCAGCTACGGCGGAACCAGCCTCCATACCACGGTGATACAGAGTGAGTACCCTAACGGGATATTTTTATACTACTGCGAATGTACACTCAACACCGAAATTCCACTGGAATATATAGTGGGAAGATCCGAACTCCCCAGACTTTGTGAGATCGATGAGAGCCTGTAAGGGCTATATCTATTTGGATTATTACATCTACTCATGCTGGTTATCTTATATATGGGACAATAACTATTATATCTACATTAGAAAATTGGATTCCACTAATCAACAACTAATAGACCTATTGGACTGTCACT